>JAKSZT010011574.1:0-11378 GCA_026826555.1 Tolypeutes matacus | reverse complement strand
GCCGCCCCGCTCCCCGCCCCGGCCCCCGGCCCTCGGCGGGTCACGTGGCGCGAGGGGGCGGCCCGAGGACACGTGCCCGGCCCCGCCCCTCCCCCGGCCAGATGCGGGGAGCTCACGCGCGCGGCCCGGCACCAGCCCCTCTCGGGCTCCCGGCCCCCGGGGACAGTGGGAGGACCCGGGGTAGGGCGAGGAACCCGGACCGGTCGTCTCGCAGC
This sequence comes from Tolypeutes matacus, assembly GCA_026826555.1. Lineage (NCBI taxonomy): Eukaryota > Metazoa > Chordata > Mammalia > Cingulata > Chlamyphoridae > Tolypeutes > Tolypeutes matacus. The sequence continues at coordinate 11,163 of JAKSZT010011574.1, read as the reverse complement.
CAGCGCTGCTGTCAGACTCTCACAGCTGACTCCTCTCCTCTCACTTTCCACCCCAGCTCCGAGAAGCACCGCTGGGCCACCCCTGCTCAAGAACCTGCTATGGCTCCCGGACGCTTAACTCGCCAATCTTCGCACGGATTGTCACTCAACACCAGCAGACTCCTTCCCACCCCTTCTCCCGGTCCTCCTGACACTCCTTCCCTGGGCTGCTGCTCTGTGATTGCTTCTGGCAACATCCTGCCCGATGCGGGGCGGGGCAGACCCCAAAACGGGTTTTCTCCTTCCTACCTTCTGAGTGTTTATCCCAAGAGAGGGCCGCTTTGGCCCAAACCTCCTCCCCCAGCCTCTCCCCACAGGGACCACCTTTACTGCCTTTCAACACATCCTGCCTACTCCTGCCTTTGCCCACCACCTACCCTCTAAAATGAAACACACACACACCTGTCTGGTCCCATGTGCTCTACAAAACCTTTCCCTGAATCCCAGGCCATTGGTCTACCTGTCCCCCACTCCTTCTGTCCCACCAACTGAGCTCTGACCAATTGGCCTCAGGTTCATTCTGGATCCAGTTAGAGCACAATCCCTCTTCTCTCCCGCCAAGGACCATGGCCCCCACCCTCTCTCCATTACCTCCCCTTCCAGATGCCACCAGCGCCCCAGGCACTCCTCTTCCAGGCCCGCAGACACTGGTTCCCAGGCTTGAATTTGTCCAGTCTCCCTTTGGGGACACATTTCGTTCATTCTTTTTTTTTAATTTAATTTAATTTTTTTAAGATTTATTATTATTATTATTTAAAGATTTTATTTATTTATTCATTTATTCATTTATCCCCCCCTTGCTGCTTGTGCTCGCTGGGGCAGCCAACCACGCCGTGCGGGCGGGCTTTTGCCTTCACCAGGAGACCCCGGGAACCGAACCCGGGGCCTCCCATATGGTAAACGGGAGCCCTACTGATTGAGCCACAGCCGCTTCCCAAGATTTATTTTATTTACGCTTCCCTCACCCACCCACCCCCACCCCCGTTGTTTGCACTCACTGTCTGCTCTCTCTGTCTGTTTGTTGTGTGATTGTCTTTTTTTTTTAAGAGGCACTGGGAACTGAATCTGGGATCTCCCATGTTGAAGGGAAGTGCCCAGTGGCTTGAGCCACCTTCACTCCTGCCTCTTGTGTCTCTCCTTGTGTTTTCTTGTTGTGTCTCTTTGTTGCGTCATCTTGTTGCGGCAGCTCACCATGCCAGCCCGTTGCGTCAGCTCACTGTCTTGCTTGTCTTCTTTAGGAGGCACCGGGAACCAAACTTGGGACCTCCCATGTGGTAGGCGAGCACCCAACTGCTTGAGCCACATCCACTTCCCTCATTCATTCTTTCAATCACCACTTCCTGAGCACAAACTAGGGACCATGCAAGGTCTCTCTGGGGACCCAGAGAGAGGGCTGAGGGACGACACTCTCAAGGACCCCCACTTCCAGGGCCACTGTTTGCCCAGGGCACACCTTGACAACTGAATGGAGACTTTGCTCAAAGTAGAAAACTGTGGCCTTTCCCCACATAGGCGCAGCCCAGGCCAGGATATAGGATTTGAGGAGTGGAGGACAGACTGCATTTCAGGCCTTGCTCATTCCCTCCCTTGTGCAGTGAACAGCCTGGGCAGCCTTCCAGAGTATACCTTCTGACTTCCCAGAATCATTCAGCCTAGATCTTCCATGCCCTTCACTCTACAGGGCAATTGTTTTCCTGACTGTGGCTTCCCGAGGGCTCCTTCTCAGCTCTGTGTTCTCCCAAAACAAGTGTCAACATACGTTTGTAGACTTAAATCCTTCACCAAGTAAGTCTTGAGCAACCGCTGAGTTCCTGCCTCTTGCTCTGTACAATCTTCAGGGGAAGGGGAGAAGGCGAGAAAGACCCCTTGCCCTCTATCTTCACATGCCCGGGTGGGAGATAAGGCCAGGTCCAAGTTATGGTAGCCCAGACCATGGGAGATAAGGGCTGGAGGAGGCGTCAGCTCAGGCCTAGCCTAGAGGAAGAGTCTTCAGCCCCTGGGAGGGCTGGTGGACTGGGGGAGGTCCTTGAGTGAGGTCTCACAGGGCAAGTGTGGGGTCACAACTCCGGGAACAGAGCTGCGACACGCCAAGTACCAAGCACAAATACGCCGTCATCTCTGCACCCAGTTACCATTGCCTCCCAAGCCTCAGCAGCTCCTCCTAGCAGCCCAGAAAGCCCCACTCCTCAGCTGAAGACGATAGGCTCAGAGAGATTAAGGAAACTGCCTGATGTCACACAGCCAGGGGTAGTGGGCCTGAGACCCCTTATACCAGTTTTCCCGAAAAGACAACCCAGAAACCCACATGCATCCAGGCAACAAGAGGTTATTGAGCACCTACTAGGTGCCTGGCTGGGGAGGTGGGAAGGTAGAAGTAAAGGAGTATCCTCTGCCATGAGCCATTGTCTCCATAACCGCTCCTCAGTCCCCAACCCAGCTTGGCAGCCTTGGCCGCAGCCCCTTGGCTGGAGGCAGACAAAGAGCTAGAGCCAGCCAGCCTGGAGGACCCAGGCCTGATTCTGGACTTAAGTTTGTTTTCAGCAAACTTCAGTATCTTGCCTTCTCTGAGCCTCAGCCTATACCTCTGTACAACCAAGTTGGACAAGACTATCAGAGCCACCCCAGGCGCTAGCCTTGTAGGAGGCTCCTGCAATTCCTCATAGTTCTATTCCAGTCCCCGTCCAGAGCCCACTTCCCAACCTCCCTGCCCCCACACGCCTGCAGAGTGGTGAGATCCCCCTCCCCTCCTTATCCCAGGTCCCTGGCTCACCTGTCTGTGTCCCAGGGCTCCTCTCCCAAGTTCCCCTCCAGTGCAGGGCCTCGGCCCAATGGGGCATAGCAGACAGTCCCTGAGCTCATGGCCAGGAACATGGGGCATGACCCCCGGGCAGGGCACCCAGTGGGCTCCTCCAGTGCGTCCATGCCCAGGACACCAGATCGCGGGTCCCTCTGGAGACAGCCAGGCAGGCAGGTGACGGGAGCATTCTCCCTGCCCCCACGCTGAACCACGTACTAACCTTTGCTATCTCCCAGGAGCAGCGGCCTGTGAGGGAGGCACCTCCCAGACAGGCTTCTATCTCCTTAAACCCCATAATTATTAACTCCCGTGGCTCAGCAGGCAGCAGAAGACGCTGGGGGCCTCTTGCCGGGGCTCTGGGCCAGGGAAGGTAAGACACCTCAAGGGGAGGGAGGAGGCTTTCCATGACATGCCTGAGGCCCCAGGCTTCAACCAGTCCCTCCCAGGTTGGCATGCTGGAAAGAGCCTGTCCAGTCCTGGCCCCACCACTAGCAGCCGATGTGGGTTTCGCCCCTCTGGGCCTCAGTATCCCCTTAAAACTTTTAGCCACCACCAGAAAGAGAGGCCCAGGGTAGCAGGTGAAAACACAGGCCTGGTCAGAGGGGCTAGATTCAAACCCCACTTCCAGCCTGTGAACCTTTGGGCATGTTAGCTTCTCTGTGCCTGTTTCTTGTCCTCTAACACACACCAGACTAGCTGCCATTGACCAGACATGCCCGCCATACTCTTTTTTCCCACACTATCCCCTCTATCTGCAGCCTTCACTGCTGACGAATTTCTCTTTTCTCACACCTCCTCCTCCAGGAAGCCTTCCTGGATGGATTGCTTCCTTCCCCTATAGGCACCTCACTGGAGCTCTCAGACACGTGGTCAGCCTGCGTCATGGCGAGTGCTGCACCGAACAGTCAGGCACTCACATGCAAACTGAGTGACCCTGTGGCAGAGGCTGGCCCGCCTTCATCACCGAATCCTTCTCAGTGCCCACTTGCCTGGCACGCGGTCAGCCTTGATCCACCCACGGAATGTGCCACTCCATCTCATTAGTGCTGAGTTCCAATCCTAGTTCTGCCAGTCCCTGGCTGTGTGGCCTTGGGCAAGTTATTAAACCTCTCGGGGATTTAGTTCCCTCATCTATAAAACGGGGACAATTGTCTCCTGTGAGGTTGTGAAGGTCAAAGAAGATAATGTTTGCAAAGTGTGTGCCACAGTCTAGACTGAAATGAGAGTGTCCTATTCCCTTCTTGTGTGCCTTCCCTCTTCTTTCCCATCAGCCTCTGAGTCCGGCTGCTGCTGCGGAGAAGCTGCCAGTTCTGACCCACAGTCACACCCTGCCTGGGGATAACAATATCTCCCACTCGGGCTTCGAAGCTCTCTCGGCCTAATGCAAACCAGATGCTGGCCTCCCTTTCCTGGCAGTGAATTTTCCATGGCCTGCTCCCACCCCCTTCCTGTTTTTGCTCCTCGCTGAACCCCCTACTAATCCTCCTGTGCCCCCACCTTCCTCTGTTGGGTAACCTCTGGGCCCACCTGGAAACAATTAATGGAAAACAGGATGTGTGAAAAGGGGGGTCTCCGTTTTACCCCGACATGGCAGGAGGGAAAGGGGCTTAGCCTGGCTAGCGGCAAAGCTGGTGGGAGTCGGTCCCTTCTTCCTGCCAAGCCCCGGCCAGCCCCTCAGAGGGAAACCGAGTCAGAGCCGCTGCAGGGACTCTTTAGAAAAACTTGCTACTTCCTGGACATTTAGACAGCTGACCGGATGGGGAGCTGTGAAGACCTGCCCTTGGCTGTGACTGCTTAGAAAAATCAGAATCCAAGAGGCTCAACCCACTCCTGTTGCAGATGAGGAAAACCAGGCTTGGGGATCTGTCTAGGGTAGCCCAGGGAGTGGGAGCCAAGAGGCGGCCAGGTCTGGGACTGTTTGCCAGTAAGAGCTGCTGCCCGAAGCTGCCTCCCGGCTTGCCACCTCAGCGTCATTGCTCCCAGCCCTCTCCTGGCCCCCACCCCTCCCCGCCGTGGAGCACTGAGCCCAGTCAGGAGGGGAGGCGCTCAAGGCCGCCTGCCAGGCTGCCCGCTGCTCAGCCACCTCTCGGCAGCCGTGCCCACCTGGCTGGCCAAGCCCTGAGACAGGTAGATGCTCCCGCAGGGGCCAGGCACGCAGGAGGGAGGCTTGGGCAAGTGCCAGGAGGCAGGGAGCTCTTCCTCTGGGGTGTGCCTTCAGCCCTGGAGACCCCCTCAGGGCAGCCAGAAGCTGGCCCTTGGGGTAAGAACTCCCCCATTTCCATGGAAACAACAGCCTGAGGGCTCCCTGACAGATGGGCTCTGGCTGCCCTGCCCTCCACCAGCTGTGCGGAATATTTGGACAACTGGATGGAATGTTTTGCAGTGAGAGTTCTCCCTGGATCTCTGAGCTCATATTTCAAGAGGGAGAGAGGAGAGGATGCTGGCTCCAGGGAGAGGGGAAGAGGCTCAGGAGGTCAAACATGGGCCTGGACACCCCCCCCACCACTTCCCCAGGTCTGACAAGACCACTGGCTGCCCAGCCCACCTTGGTGGAGAGCTGGAATCAGGCCCGGGTCCCCTTGGGGAAGGGCAGGACAGGGTGGAGGCAGTCAAATGGTGTCAGAGGCTGAGTCAGACCAACCTGGTGAAGTCAGGCCGCCGGGACTGTCTGGGCTTGGGGAGGGGCCCGGCCCAAGAGAGAACTTGGAGACTGCCAAATTCCACCTCCTACCACCCCCGTTTTAGAGAGGGTAACTGGGGTCCAGAAGCGGCAGGCACACGCCCCAGGTGACGCAACATGCCGGGCATAAAACAGGTTCGAATCCTCTTTCTAAGCTTGCTCTTCTCGCTGTCCAGTCCCCACCCTCATCCCCCGCCCCAAAGACACACACACAAACACCCCAGCCAGTGAATCCTTATCCTTGCCCTTCCCAAACAACACGAGCCAAAGAACCTCCTGCAGTGGCAGAGAATACGCTTCCAAGGGAGGACAGTAACCCACTTATGGGCAAAGGAGTAGAGGCTCTGAGAGCCAGGATTCCTGTACCCTACCCTGCTTGGGGTCAGAGCTCCCCCAGTATCCCCACCACAGCTGCCCAGTCTTCCTGGAGCCCCTTGAGGAAATCTCATCTCTGGTACAAGTACTAAACTCTACTATATGGAAGATTGTTTGAGCCTCAGTTTACCCACATTAAAAGTAGGATTATCCTTGCGCCACTTGACTCATCATCATATTGTGGGGTGCTAGTGGAGAGGGACAGGAGCTGGTGAACCCCTTTGGAGATTTGCTCAATATTTCCTAGCAGCTAAGCCACTGGAGCTCAAATGAAGAGGATGGGGAGGGGGGATTCCTTTGGGACCAAATAGGTGTGAGAGGCTCACCAAAGTGCCTGGGGGCCAGGAATGGATTCCTAGAGGAGGAACCTGTTTGCCCACTCCCCTCTCCCCAACAGGAAAGCTCAGCCACCTAATGGAATTCCAGAACTGGCCAAGCCTTCAGGGATAGACAGGACTGTGGTGGAGGAGGCTGTGTCCCCGGGACAGCTGGTAGCTTCCTTCCAAAATTGTGGAATGCAGGGTGGAGCGGGACTGTGTTAGGATCTTTACAGCCGTCATCTGACTTACAGTCACGGTAGTTTGTGACTTAGTTCACCCTTGCAGCCACTAAGCGCTGTCCTTCATTGCTTTCTATTCCCATTTTAGAGATGAGGGAACAGAGGCTTGGAGAGGTTAAAGGATTTGGCCAACAATTGACAAATGAAGGAACTAGGATTTTAATCCAGGCTTGACTTGTTCTTATCCCTCCACCATTTACCCTTTCGGGAGGAAGGGGGAAAAGGAGGCTTTTTAGAGAAAGTAGAGCTTGAAGAGTAAGATTTAAATGCCCAGAAATAGGGAAAGGGCAGAGGAACCAGCAGGAACAAAGGCCTTGAGGTGGGAAAGACCAGGGCTCTGCAGTGATATGCAAATCATTTGCTTTTGGCTGGAGATCAGGCTCAGTTGGGGGATAGTAAAGCATATACCATGCAGAACTGTGTGGGAGAGAGTGTGGTCTACGATATGAACTGTGGTCCATGCTTAGTGGCAAAGCCCCAGGATGTGTATATCCATTGCAGGTGATGTGCCACACTAATGAAAGGTGTTTATGTAGGAGGTTGTGGGAGGTGTGGGAGGTGGGGAACTTGGGAAACCCTGTAATTTTTGTGTAACATTTATGTAATCCAAGCATCTTTCAAAATATAAAAAAAAAATTAATTAAAAGAAAAAAAAGAAAAGAAAAGAAAAGGCTAGAAAGGCAGGTTCAGGTTGGATCAAGAAAAACCTTGAAGGCCAAGCTAGAGAATTTGGATTTTATTCTCAGGGAGGCTGTTAAACATTTTTGAGCAGGAGACTGGCATGATCAGAGCCCTGCTTTGGGAAGATTAAGTTGACAGCAGTGTGCATAGAAAACAGAAGTGAACACTTATCAAATATCCAGAGAGGGAAAGACTCTCTAAACTTAGAAGCATCTGAGGAGATCTTAATAGAAAATATCAATACATCTGTCCCCCGTCAACTTTTAAACTTCTTGATGTTCCCTTCCCCGCAAATAACAAAAATTAAAAGGCAAATAACCTGGAGGAAATATTCCCAGAAAATGGCAAAGTGTTAACACCGTTAACATATGACGACTTCACAAAAATTAAGAAAAACATCAGAAGTCCAGTAGAGGCGTTTATTCATTCAACAAATATATAATGAAAATCTTCTAAGTGCTGATGATACATTAATGAATAAGACAGACAAAATTTCTATACTAATGAAGTACACAGTTTGGGAAGAGGTACGTTGGGGGGACTCAGATATCTAATTACAACACTGTGTGACAGGTACAAGCATGAGAGAAATACAGGACTCTCTGGAAGCATGCTGAGGAACTCCTAACTTAGGTCGGCAAGATTCCCACTGGTTAATATGGAGGGATGAGCTCAAAATCAGAGATCAGAGAGGCACAGGAGGCCTAGACATTCTGAGTGAGAATCCACAGAAACAACACAACAGATTTAGATGCGATAGGGCTTCAGATGTTGGGGCTTAGCAAACACAATATGAAAGGTTATGTATGCACTAAGATGAATAAACAACAAGAATTATTAAGGAGAACCAAGTAGATTTTAAAAAGGAACAAATGAAACTTCCACAGACAAGCAGTGGCTCACATTTTGAGCAGCAATGCTATAGACCATATTCGTAGACCGCAATTCCAATTAAGTTAGAATTCATTATCAAAAAGATAAATTAATTTGGAAACTTAAAAACATACTCCTAAATTGTGCACAGGTAAAGAAAAAACTATAATGGAATTAAAAATATTTAGAACTTGTCATGGGTTGAATTGTGACCCCAAAAAAGATATGTTGAATTCCTAATCCCCAGTGCCTCCGAATGTGACCCTATAGGGTCATTATAGATGGAATTAGGCAAGTTCAAATGAGGTCATAATGGAATGGGGTGGACCCTTCATCCAATAGGACTGATATCCTTCCAGGAAGGGAATCTTCAGGACGATAGCAAGGGTGGATCGTGGGATTCTGTGTAGGCAGAGGACAACCAGTCCAGAATGCAGCAGCAGATCAAGAGCCCGGCACATTATGGATGTTATCAGCATACTTTCCACTACTGTGCCACCATTTTTTTAGGAGGTACTGGGGATTGAACCCAGGACCCTGCACATGGGAAGCAGGTGCTCAACCACTTGAGCTACAGCTGTTCCCTGTGCCACCATTTTGAACAATCTCTGCCTCAGTCTTCATATCACCTTTTCCTCATTTGTGTCAAGTCTTCCTCTTATAAAGATACATGTGATTGCGTTTAGGGTCAACTCTGATCATCTAAAATAATGTCTTCATCTCAAGACCTTTACCTTAATCATATCACAAGTATACTGTTTCTACATAAGGCAACATTTACAGGTTCCATGGATTAGGACCTGATATCTTAGTGGGGGGAAGTGGGGTATTTTCAACTTGCAGAGTCTGCCCTGACACCAAAAGACTCACATCTGTCCCACATGCAAAATACATGGATCCCCAAAGGTCTCCACCCATTCCAGCATCAAGTCAAGTCCCAGATATAATTGAAATATCATCAGCTTAAAATCCAAAATCTCATCATCTAAATCTTGTAACTCAGGTATGGCTGGGTATGATCCATTCTGGAGCAAGATTCCTCTCCATCTCTGGGCCTGTGAAACCAGAAAACAAGTTATCTGTTCCTGAAATACAATGGTGGGACAGACATAGTATAACAGTTATAGACATTCCCATTCCAGGTGGGAGAAAGAGGTCACTAGGTTTCAAGACTTAGGAATAATCTTGTGCAGCCTGAAGCTCCAGCCTCTGGATCTAAGACTCCATCACAGTTCTGCCTTTGGAATAGTTCTTTTTTCTTGAAAGGTAGCACGTGTTTGCAGCTGAGTAGTTACTGTCTGTAGAATTTTAGGAGTCCAACAGCCTTCCTTCATTTCATTCTTTGTCCCTTTCAGTCCAAGCTCGTGTTTCTCCTTACATAACATTTATCAAAAACCTGTGGGTCCCCTGTGTATATCACAGTGATTCATGCCATTAGACAAGAGGGTCCTCCACAGGCCATTCCTGGGTGATCCTATCTCTATTCCTGCCTTCTGCTGAAATGGTTGAGCATGTCCATAAGGCACACACCTAATCGCTTCAGCACTAACAAAGGCTTTCCAGCCATACCCTTGGTCTTTTCTTCAGTGCATACTTTCCTAACTGTGAATCTCCTAATTTTAGCACCTTTTGCAATTCGTGTGGGCTGAGAATTTCTCAAATCATCAAGTGCTGGTTCCTTTGTGCTTAACAGGTCTTTCCTCGATTTCTCTCTTTCCTCTTGGATTTTACTATAAGCAGTGTGGCAGTTTGAGATTATTTTATGAATCCCAAAAAAAGAGAAAGATTATGTTTGTAAACTAATCTATTCCTCTGGGTGTGATACCCTTTGATTGCATTAACTTAGTTGAGGGACCTTTGATTAGATTACTTGATAAGATCACTTCAGGGCTTTGGACTGGACTACATGAGTGAGGCGTGACTCAGGTTGAGTCCCCACCCCCTTGCTGGGTCTGGTATAAACGGACTCACATGAAAAGAGACAGGAAAAAGGGAACTGCCATATTTGATCCTGCTGTGTAAGAGAGAGGATTGCTTAAGCATGAAGCCCCAAGAGGATGGGCCCACAGGGCAGCTCAAGAAGAGACCAGGCCTTTTATATGCCTGATAGCTCACAGCTGAACTTGAGGAGAGAGTGGAACAGCTGAGACTGATATAGGAAGCCCTAAGAGACAAGCCCTATGCCAGCTTGCAGCTGAAATTGGGAAGTAGGTGGAACAGCTGAGCCTGAGAGAGAAGGCTTGGAGGGGAAGGAGAAGCCATGCAAAGATCACCCACCATCTTGCTTCGACACGTGGCACCTGACTTTGATGAGAAAGTGCCTCTTATGGTACCATGAGTTGGACTTTTCACAGTCTCGGAACTGTAAGCTTTTACCCCAAATAAATACCCTTTATAAAAGCCAACATGTTCAAAATAAAGATAAAAAAAAACCAAAACAGAAGCATAAGCCAAAAAAAAAAATATATATATATATATATTAAAAAAAAAAAAAAAGCCAACAAAGGGGAGCAGATGTGGCTCCAGTGGTTGAGCTCCCGCCTCCCACATGGGAGGTCCCAGGTTTGGTTCCTAGTACCTTCTGAAAAAAGAAAATGAAATAAAATAAAATAAACAAGCAAAAAAAAAAAAAAAGCCAACAAGGGGAGTGGGTGTAGCTCACTGGTTTGAGCGCCTGCTTCCCATGTGTGGCAGTTTGATATTATTGATGAATTCCCCAAAGAAATATTGAGTAGGTTTGTAAACTGGTCTGTTCCCATGGGCATGATACCCTTTGATTGTATAAAATTCAGAGTTTTCACTTTTACCTGATTAAATTAAAATTAGGGCTTTGATTTGGCCATGCCAGCAGGATGTTGAGTCCCCACCCCCTTGGTGGGCGGAGACTCACAGAAAACCACACCACAGAGGAGAGAGCTTAGATTTTTACACTGGAGCCCCAGGGAGAGAGCTGAGCTGTTCACATGATAGTTTACAGCTGGCCTTGTGGAGTGAGCAGAGCAGCTGAGCCCAGAAAGAGACGAGACCCGGGAACAGAGATGAGCCCTATGCCAGCCTACAGCTGAGATCGGAAGAAGCTGGGACCATGGAGCCTTAAGAGGAAGAGGAAGGCTGAACCCTCACAGAGACAGCAGCCATCTTGCTCCAACACAAGGCAGC
>JAKSZT010011572.1:0-14517 GCA_026826555.1 Tolypeutes matacus | reverse complement strand
AATCATATGCTGAGTTTGGCTTAGAGAGAGGCCACATTTGAGCAACATTTGAGATTCAGGAAATGGGAAAAACAAAAAAATTTTTTTAAAATTTTTTAAACATTTTTCCTTTTATCACTGCATTATCAGTTGTCCAGTCTGTACTGTGGCATCTGCCCCCTCTCACTCCCCAGTGTCTCCCAAATTTTCATTTACTTTTCAAAGAAGTTTTAGGTCACACACAGAATACTAGAGACTCTCATATGCCCAACCTCCTTCCCCTTTCCTCACCCCATATTAAAGCCTTTTTTATGTGGATGGTAGCATTGTTATAACTGTTATTCAGATAGTGAAACAAAGCTACTAAACATTGTCAATGGTTTACGATATAGTTTACAATTTAGACGGTACAGTTTAATCATTTTTGATGATATTTACCATGTCCTGTGTCCATTATTGTAAGGTAATGAAAAACATTTCCCATGACCACTAAATACTCCCTGTTTGATCTTTTCTGTTTCTTCCTCCCCCTCTCCCTAGGGCACATGACACTCCCCTGTCTTGACTCATTGGATGACAAGATTCATAGTTACATGCAATAAGAGGTCTTGACATGCTGATTATCCTCCCCTATTAAGTTCCACCTTTGCACCTAAGAGACACCCACCTGTCTGTTTCTGGGTGAATCAGTCCTCTCAAAGATGGGGGTCCATCTCCTTCCCACTCATTGTGTGGGTCTGCACTCCCCAACACAACACATTATGACAGGATGAACACTCACACACTTCCCAGAAGCCTACTCCAGATGCACCCCTTTCTGAATGCCCCCAGAACCTACACCCTAAACCAGTGACACTACCTTGTCATATTGCCATAAGACCATTCTCACTCCTGCACTTTCAACATCATACCCACAAATCCCATGTTCACCTAGTCCCCTCCCATCTCTCCCCCCAGTATCCTGGGTATTCCTACTCACCCTTCCTAATCTACCCACCTGTCAACCCTGCACCACAAAACCCAGTATTATCACTACCCACCTGTCCTATCCTTCAAAATGCAACTATACTCTATCACTTTACCATAGATTATGCCCATATCGGTGATGGCTCGCAACCTTCTCTTCTCTTCCTCTCCCTTGTTAACCTATCTTTCATACACTGGTTCTCAGAGACTGCTCACTTTCCTCAATTCAAATCAGTGATGTCATATACTGTTCATCCTTCAATGCCTGGCTTGCTTCACTCAACATAAGTTTTCAAGATTCATCCATGTTATTTCGTGTGTTAGCACTTTATTCCTTCTTACAGCTGAGTAATATTCCATTGTATGTATGTACCACATTTTGTTTATCCATTCATCTGTTGATGGGCACCAGGGCTGATTCCAGCTTTTGGCAATTGTGAACAGTGCCTCTATGAACATTGGTGTGCATATATCTGTTCGTGTCTTTGCTTTCATTTCTTCTGGGTATATACCCAGCAGTGGAATCGTTGGATCATACGGAAGATCTATTGTTAGTTTTCTGAGGAACCACCAAACTATCCTCCACAGTGGCTGAACCATTCCACAATCCCACCAGCAGTGGATGAGGGTTTCTATTCCTCTACATCCTCTCCAACACTTATAGTCTGTTATTTTATTAATAGCTGCCATTTTGATGGGTGTAAGATGGTATCTCATTGTAGTTTTGATTTGCATTTCCCTAATAGCCAGTGATGTTGAACATTTTTTCATGTGCTTTTTAGCCATTTGTATTTCTTCCTTGGAGAAGTTTCTTTTCAGGTCACTTGCCCATTTTTTAAATGGGTTGTTTGTCTTTTTATTTTCGAGGTGTAGGATTTCTTTATATATGCAGGATATTAGGCTCCTATCAGATATATGGTTGCCAAATATTTTCTCCTGTTGGGTAGGCTGCCATTTTATTTTCTTAATAACGTCCTTTGAGGTGCAGAAGTTTTTAATTTGGAGGAGATCCAATTTATCTATTTTTTTCTCTTGCTGCTCATGTTTTGGGTGTGAAGTTCATGAAACCATTTCCTATTACAAGGTCCTGTAGATGCTTCCCTACATTATCTTCCAAGGTCTTTATGATTTTGTCTCTTATATTTAGATCTTTGATCCATCTTGAGTTGATTTTTGTATAAGGTGTGAGCTGGTATTCCTCCCTCATTCTTTTGTTTATGGATATCCAGTCCAAGCACCACTTGTTAAAGAGGCCCTTCTCTCCCAACTGAGTGGGTTTGGTGGCCTTGTCAAATATCAGATGGCTGTATATGTGAAGAGCTATATCAAAACTCTCAATTTGGTTCCATTGGTCAGTAGGTCTATCCTTGTGCCAATACCATGCAGTTTTGATCACTGTAGCTTTGTAGTATGTTTTAAAGTCAGGTAATGTGATGCCTCCAACTTCATTTTTCTTTTTCAATATGTCTTTGGCAATTCAGGGCCTCTTAACTTTCCAAATATATTTTTTAGTTAGTTTTTCTAATTCCTTAAAAAATAGAGTGTTGATTTTTATTGGGATTGCATTAAATCTGTAGATTAGTTTGGGTAGGATAGACATCTTGATGATGTTTAGTCTTCCTATCCATGAACAGAGAATATTCTTCCAATTATTTAAGTCCTCTTTGATTTCCTTTAACAGTGTTGTGTAGTTTTCTGTATATAAGTGCTTTACATCTTTATTTAAATTTATTCCTAGGTATATGAGTCTTTAGTTACTATTGTAAATGATATTTTTTCTTGAGTTCCTCCTCAGATTGCTCGTTATTGGTGTACAGAAATGCTACTGATTTTTGAGCATTGATCTTATAGAGTGTGACACATCTGAACTCCTTTATAAATTCTAGAAGCTTTGTTTTAGATTTTTCAGGGCTTTCTACATATAGGATCATGTCATCTGCAGATAATGAAATTTTTACCTCTTCTTTTCTAATTTGGATGCCTTTTATATCTTTTCCTTGCCTCAGTGCTTAAGCAAGTACTTCTAAAACAATGTTAAATAGGAGTGTGATAGTGGGCATCCTTGTCTTGTTCCCGATCTCAGGGGGGAAGGCTTTTGGATTTGACCATTGAAAATGATGTAAGCTTTGGATTTTTCATATATACCCTTTATCATATTCAGAAAGTTTCCTTCTAATCCTATCTTTTGCAGTGTTTTTATCAGGAAAGAATGCTGTATTTTGTTTAATGCTTTTTCTGCATCTATAGAGATAATCATGTGATTTTTTTCTTTCAATCTGTTTATGTGGTGTATTACATTGATTGATCTTCGTATATTGAACCATCCTTGCATATCCAGGATGAAACCCACTTGGTCATGGTGTATAATCCTTTTGATATGTTATTGAATGCGATTAGCAATTATTTTGTTGAGGATTTTAACATCTAGGTTCATTCCTTTCTTGTGGTATCTTTGTTTGGTTTTGGTATTAGGGTAATGTTGGCATCATAGAATGAGTTAGGAAATATTCCTTCTACTTTTATTTTTTGGAAGTGCTTAAGCAAAATTGGTGTTAGCTCTTTACTTAATGTTTGGTAGAATTCAGCTGTGAATCCATCTGGTCCTGGACTCTTCTTATTTGGGAGGTTTCTGATGACTGAGTCTATCTCTTTACTTGTAATTGGACTGTTGAGTTCATCAATTTCTTCTTTCATCAATGTAGGTTGTTTGTGAGTTTCTAGAAACTTGTCCATTCTCTAAATTATCATTCTTGTTTGCATATAATTTTTCCAAGTGTCCTTTTATGATACTCTTTATTTCTGTGGGGTCAGTAGTGATATCCCCTTGCTCATTCCTTATTTGGTGTATTTGGATCTGTTCACTCTTTATTTTATTTTATTTTTTTTTTTGTTAGTCTGGATAAGGGTTTGTCAATTTTATTGATCTTCTTGAAGAACCAGCTTTTGGTTTTATTTTTTCTAATGCTTTCTTATTCTCTATTTCATTTAGATGTGCTCTAATTTTTGTTATTTCCTTCTTTCTACTTCCTTTAGGTTTAGTTTGTTGTTGTTTTTCCATTTTCTCCACACGTGCAGTTAGGTCTTCGATTTTAGCTCTTTCTTCCTTTTTGATATATGTATTTATGGCTATGAACATCCTGCTCAGGACAGCTTTAGCTGCATCCTATAGGTTTTGATGTTGTGTTGTCATTTTCATTAGTTTCAAGGTAGTTACTCATTTCTCTTGAGAGTTCCTCCTTGACCCACTGTTTGTCTAAGAGTGTGTTGTTTAACTTCCATATCTTTGTGCCTAATCTGTTTCTCTGGCCCTTAGTGATTTCCAATTTCATTCCATTGTGGTCAGAGAAATTACTTTGTATAATCTCAGTCTTTCTGAATTCATTGAGAGTTGTTCTGTGGCTTAGCATGTGGTCTACCTTGGAGTATAATCCATGTGCCCTCAAGAAGAATGTAAGTCCTATTGTATTTGGGTGTAGTGTTCTGTATCTGTCTATTAAGTTCAGGCCCTCTAATGTATTGTTCAGAGTCTTTGTTTTTTAATTGATTCTCTGTCTAATGATGATAATGGTGTATAAATTCCCCCACTAGAATTGTAGAGGCATTTATTTCTCCACTTAGTTTTACCAGAGTTTGCCTCATGTATTTTGAGGCACCCTGATTAGGTGCATAAATACTTATGATTGTTCTCTCTTCTTGAGAGATTACCCCTTTACTAATATTTAGTGTCCATCTTTGTCTCTTACAATAGTTTTGCATTTAAAGTCCATTTTGTCTGATGTTAGAATAGCTACTCCAGCCTTTTATGGCTAATGTTAGCTTGTAAAATTGTTTTCCAGCCATTCTCTTTCAGCCTCCTTGAATCTCTGGGATGAAGTTGGGTTTCTTGTAGACAGCATATAGATGGATCATATTTCCTTATCCATTCTGCCAATCTGTGTCTCTTGAGTGGTGAATTTAATCCATTAACATTCAGTGTTATTACACGCAATGGATTTCTTACTTCAGCTATATTTTCTTTGGGTTAATGTATGTCATATGTTGTTTTGTTTATGTTTTTGTCTTTTTAGTTGTTTTCAAACTCTCCTCCAACTCTCTCTCCCTTATTTTTTACTTTCAACTTGTAGAACTTCCTTTAGTATTTCTTGAAGTGCAGATTTCTTATTGGCATACTATCTTAATTTCTGTTTATATGTGAATATTTTGAACTCTCTATCATTTTTGAATGCCACCGGGCTACCGGTGGGAGTCACATCTCAAACCAGCCTTTTTCCCTGAGGGTGGGGCTCAGCCATCTTTGTTAACCTCCACAGGCAGCGTTAAAACTCACAAATCTCTACCGAGCAATCCACACCATCAGGCGCCTCCAGATAGATGTCCCAAGCTTCTCGCTCTTTGCTCCCACAGCACAGACTCCTGGGCAGGACACTGTCCCCAATCAGCCGTCTTCACAGAGAGCAACTCAGTGAGTGCCCTTCTAAACTGATGTCATCTTCCTGTTTTATTCTTTTGATTTCTGATCTGTTCTGCCTACATTATTTCTTTTCACTCCTTCATCTTTATATCTTTTGTTTTCTGTTGTTGTTCTCTCATTCCACCTCTTTTATTTGATCTCCAATTTTTCTTGTTTGTATTTCTTCCTCTCTCTCTTTTTCTCTGTATACTTTCTCTTTTTTTCACTTTTTTCTTTCTTCCTTTTCTGTGTTCTTAACCCCTCTTTTAGCCATTCCAGCATTTTGATTCGTTCTATATATTTTTTCTCTGTTCTCTTTCTTCTTTCAGTGTTTCTATTCCACCTCCTAATCTTATTCCTCTGTGCTTCTTATTCATGTTAATTGTTCAATTTCCTAGGTCTTGTACATTTGCTCTCCTACCTTTTACTAGTACCATTATTATTATTCTTTTTTTCTTCCTATCTCTTTCCTTTTCTCTGGTCCTAGTTTTTTGTATTTGTTTCAAAGGAACATAGGCAGATATCTCTCACAAAAAAAAAACAGCTGAGTAGGGGTAAGATCCTGCCCAAGTGAGCTGTTTTGGGAACCCACAGAGTAGGAGGTTTCAGGGCATTGGTCTGGAGGGAGCTGGATGAAGAGATAAATTCCTTAAGGTGCTTCTGCCTTGATTCTTGGTTACTGTATTGACTCTTCCTTTATTTTCCCTTTTCTGTGTATACCAATTTTGTATACCAATGCTACCTCTTTTCCTTCCCTCATCATTCTATTTTCTGCCTTTCTGTTGTTGTTCCACCTCCCTTTCTTTAGTCCTCAATTTTTTTCTACTTCATCTATCCTGTTTTCTTTCTTTCAATAATCTTTTTTCTTTTTGTCTTTTCTTTTCTCTTTCCCTCTTTCCTCATCATACTGGCCTTATAATTCAGTCTATATATTTTTCTCTATTTGGTTTCCCATCTCATCATTGGTACCCCACTTTTTATTCCTATTACTCTACACTGCTTACATGAGTTAAATATTCATTTTCCAGGGTCTTAAACAATTCCTCTTCTAACAATTACTATTATTATTACTATTATCCTTTTACTTTACTTACCTCTTTCACATTCACTGGCCTTAATTTTTACTTCCAAGGTAACATTGAGAGAAGCAATGAAATAGAATAAGAAGAACAAAGTGTAGGAACAAAGGAAGTAGAAAGATGGAAATGACAAAGATTAGAGCAGAACTAAATGAAATGGAAAATAAGAAAACACTAGAAAAAATAACCAAAACCAAAAACTGGTTCTTTGAGAAGATCACTAAAATTGAGAAACCCTTAGCCAGACGAACAAAGAAAAAAGGAGACAAGATGCAAATACACAAAAGAAGAAATGAGGAAGGGGATATCACCACTTACCTTACAGAAATAAAGAGAATCATAAGAGGATACTTTGAAAAATTATATGCCAACAAGAAGGATAATTTAGAGGAACTAGACAAATTCCTAGAAACTCACAAACAGGCTACCTTGATGAAGGAAGAAATTGATGAATTCAACAGACCAATTACAAGTAAATAGATAGACTCAGTCATCAAAAACCTCCCAACTAAGAAGAGCTCAAGAGCAGATGGCTTCACAGGTGAATTCTACCAAACATTCCAGAAGAAACTAACACCAATCCTGTTTAAACTCATCCAAAAAGTTTAAGTGGAATGAACATTACCTAACTCATTCAAAGATGCCAATATTACCCTAATACCAAAGACAAAAAATGATACCACAAGAGAGGAATATTACAGAGAAATCTCTCTAATGAATCTAGATGCTAAAATCTTCACACAAAAAAATAGTGGTTAAATGCATTCAACAACACATCAAACAAATTATACACCATGACCAAGTGAATTTCATCCCTGGTATGCAAGGATGATTCAACATAAGAAAATCAATCAGTGCAATACACCACATAAACAGATCAAATGAAAACAATCACATGATCATCTGTATAGTTGCAGAAAAATTATTCAACAAAATTCAGCACCCTTTCCTGAAAAAAAGAAACTGCGAAAGATAAGGGTATATACGACAAACCCACAGCTATCATTGTCTTCAATCCTGAAATCCTGCAAGCTTTCCCTCTAAGATCAGGAACAAGACAAGGATGCCCACTATCCCTGCTCCTATTTATCATTGTGGTAGAAGTACTTGCTCAATCACTGAGGCAAGAAAAAGATATAAAAGGTTTCCAAATTGGAAAGGAAGAAGGAAAAAATTCACTATTTGTAAACGACATGATCCTATACATAGAAAGCCCTGAGAAATCTACCACAAAGCTTCTAGAACTTATGAGTTCAGTAAAGTCACAGGCTATAAGATCAGTGCCCAAAATTCAGTAATATTTCTGTACACCAATAACGTGCAGTCTGAGAAGGAAATCAATAAAAAAAATACCATGTACAATAGTAACTAAAAGAATCAAATACCTAGGAGTAAATTTAACTGTAGATGTAAAGGACTTATATACAGAAAACTACACAACTCCGTTAAAGGAAATCAAAGAAGCCTTAAATTAGTGGAAGAATATTCCCTGTTCATGGATAGGAAGACTAAACAACATTAAGATGTCTATCCAACACAAACTAATCTACAGATTTAATGCAATCCCAATAAAAAAAAATCAGCACAGCATATTTTTTAATGAATTGGAAAAACTAACTACAAAAATTATTTGGAAGCTAGGAGGCCCAGTATATCTAAAGACATATAGAAAAAGAAAATGAAATTGGAAGTATCACACTACCTGACTTAAAACATACTACAAAGCTACAGTTGTCAAAACTCCATGATACTGGCACAGGAACAGACATACTGACCAGAGTTCAGAAATAGATCTTCACATATACAGTCAATTTATATTCGACAATGACACCAAATCAACTGGGAGAGAATGGACTCTTCAACAAATGGTGGTTTAAAAACTGAATATCCTTATTCAAAAGAATGATAGAGGAACACTGTCTCACACTTTATACAAAAATCAACTGAAGATGGATCAAATATTTAAATATAAGAACCAAGACCATAAAGACCCTGGAAGGTAATGTAGGGAAGCATCTACAAAACCTTGTAATGAGAAATGGTTTCATGAAATTCACACCAAAAGTACGAGCAGCAAAAGAAATAGATAAATTGGATCTCCTCAAAATTAAAAACTTTTGCACCTCAAAGGACATAATCAAGAAAGTAAAAGGTAGTCTATTTAATGGGAAAAAATATTTGGCAACCATATATCTGATAGGGGTCTAACATCCAGGATATATAAAGAAATCCTACACCTCAAAAATAAAAAGACATACAAACCATTTAAAAAATGGTCAAGTGACCTGAAAAAACACTTCTCCAAAGAAGAAATACAAATGATTAAAAAGCACATGGAAAGATGCTCAGCATCACTAGCTATTAGGTTAATGTAAATCCAAACTACAATGAGATACCATCTTACACGTATTAGACTGGCAGCTATTAAATAAAAAAAAGAGGACTATAAGTGTTGGAGAGGATGTGGAGGAATGGGAACCCTCATCCACTGTTGGTGGGAATGTAGAATGTTACAGCCATTGTGAAGAACAGTTTGGAAGTTCCTCAAAAACTAATTATAGAACTGCCATATGATCCAGCTATTCCACTGCTGAGTATATACCCAGAAGAATTGAAAGCAAAGACATGAACAGATACATGCACACCAATGTTCATTGCAGCATTATTCTCTATTACCAAAAGTGGAATCAACCCAAATACCCACCAACAGATGAATGGAGAAACAAAATGTGATACATACATACAATGGACTATCACTCAGCTATAAGAAGGAATACAGTGCTAACACAAGACATAATATGGATGAATCTTGAGGACCTGACCTAACTCATATGAATTAAACAAATTAAGCAGACTCAGGGAGCTATTGTCTGGAAGATAGTTTTTTTGGGAAATAAAAAGGGAGAAGAAAGTTGAGCTAACACCCATATGGACATAATCTGTGACAAGGTGAAAGTGTGTAGTTGCGTATTGGTGATATGACATGACTGTAGTGAGATTACTGGGTTGGGTGATGCAGGTTTGATAGCTGTGTAGATTGGGGAGGGTGGGTTGCAAGGTCCAGGGAATGGAGGGGGTGGAGTTGGGAAAGGGACCAGGTGAACACTGGAGAATTGTGCGTATGTGGTTGAAAGTTCAATTTTGGGAACACTCTTATGGCAATATGACAAGAAATGGTTACTGGTTCAGGGTGTTGGATGAGGGGCGCATTCAGGACAGAGTGCACTGGACCAGACTTCTAGAGAGGGTGTGAGTGATCATTGTCATAATGTGTTGTATCAGAGGGTGGGGACACACATAATGAGTGAGAAGATTTGGACTCCCATACTCAGGAGGGCTGATTTGTTCACAAATAGAGAGACAGGGGTCTCTCGAGAGCATGGACAGTTCCTAATAGGGGAGGACAAAAGAGTTTGTGAAGACCTCAGTGTTTTTGCATGTAACTATGAATCTTGTCATACAAGGAATGAAGCCAGGGAGTTAAGGTGGGCTCCAAGGGGAGGGGGACGGAGGAATAGAATATATCAAACAGGGGGTATTTAGTGGACAATGGAAGTGTTCTACATGATCTTACAATGATGGACACAGGCCATGTTAAATATCATCAAAATTTATAAAAGTATATGGTCTAAATTGTAAACCATAATGTAAACCATTGACCATGCTTAGTAGCTATGTTTCACTATGTGTGTATCAGTCATGACAAAGGTACTATCCACATATAAAAAGGTATTAATACAGGAAGGAGAAAAAGGGGAGGATGTTGGGTATATGAGAGTACTTTCTTGTGACCTAAAACTTCATTGTAAACAAAATGAAAAATAGTAAGACACTGGGGAATAAAAGTAAGAAAATGCCTCTGTTCAGACAGGACACTAGATATTACAGTGATGAAAGACAAAATGTCAAAAATAATTTTAAAAATATTTGTCATTATATTTTAATACCCCAATCTTTTAATTTAATTTAATTTTTAATTTAAAAATTTTTTATATATTTCTTTTATTTAAACTTATTATTATTTCATTTTCCTTAATTGTATTTGGCTTTTTAATGGATTCATTTTTCAAGAAACTTTGGATCACAGAAAGGTTACAACTGGAGCAAGGGAAGATCATTGATGTGGGGTATAAATGATGGGGGATACATGGGAGGAAGTTCACCTGGGCATACATATAAGTATATAAAAATGTTCAAATGTTCATGAGGCATTGTCACAGTGGGTGGAGACTCACAGAATAATAGAAAAGAATATTGAATTCCCATCATGGAGAGCTCTGCCACATTCTCTAATGAAGAAGCACCAGTCCCCCAACTAGCAATGCAACTGGAAAAAGACCTTGAATAAAAGTGGGAAAATATAAAGACAAATACGTTTATATGGCTAAGAGACTTCAAAGTGAGTCAGGGGGTCATCGAAGAGGTAACGATTATGCACATCTCAGCAGGATCTGATAAATTGCCAAAATGGATATTAACCCAAATAGTGGGGCTCCTGAGGGCTCTGGAGATACCCAGGTCCTATGGTTAGAACTGATAGCTCTGGAGTTTGATCACTTGCCAGTGGGCCCTACTTTGGAGTTTGTGCTCCTGAGAGTGACAGAATTGGACTCAATTATGTCTTCCTTACACATGACTCATCTGTCCCTTCTGTTTAAATGTATACTTGATGCTGGAGTTTGGAGGTGTACATCCAAGAGACACAAGTCTTTGTTCTCACTATTTGTCAACTGGGCCTGGAACCTCAGTGGAGTTGCAATACCTACTCTATAGCTCATTGGACTCACCCAGGACAATTAACAAGGAGATGATAATGGACAATGACCATCCCAAGGAACAGAGAGAGTCTCCAACTGCAAGCAAGATAGTCCTATTGATCTTCCCAATGGGATATTAGCCCCCTCTCAATTAGAGGTGAAGTGGACATGACCAACCCAGAATCCTCAGGATTGGGGGAAGAGCTATGGACTAGAGTAGACATACTGTTATTCTACTGTAGACATATTGTGATTCTAAGAATGGAAGAAATTATAACATTGATGTGGAGCCAGTGGCCACTGGAGGTTCTGGGGGCAGGGAGAGGGAAAAACAGTTGTAATACGGGGCTTTTTTGGGACTTGTGAATCAGCCTGAATGACACTGCAACAACAGATATAGGCCATTTTATATCATCACATAACATACAGAACTGTGTGGGAGAGAATGTAAACTACAATGTGAACCAGGGTCCATGCTTAATGACAAAACCCCAGGATGTGTTTATAGATTGCAATGAATGTGTCACACTAATGAAGGATGTTTAAGTGGGAGGGTGTGGGAGGTGTGGGAGGTGGGTCATATGGGAATCCCAATTGCCTTTGTGTAACATTTATGCAATCTAAGTACCTTTAAAAAATAAAAAAAGTAAAAATTATTATTTTAAAAAGGAGATATTTCCTGCCCCAAACTGCACCTTTTTGTGGAAGTGAATCATTAGAGATCTTACCTGTTATACCTGGGTGAAAGCACATGCTAATGAAGAAGTTCCTGGGGAATTATCCTGGCCATCTTGGGCTTCTTTTTTACTTATCATGTGCAGTTTCTTGTATCTTTTAATTTACAAAAGTTTGAATCTGTGTTAGAATTTTACTTCTTGTGAGCTTGATTTGACAATCAGATCCTTTATTTATTCTCAGCTTTATAAACTTTTCATTTTTTTACAATTTTTAGAGGAGTTTATTTGGGAATGCTTTTTCCCTTGAAATGTTTGGAATAATTCTCTAGTGTACTATTTAAATCTTAATTTTATTCCTTTTAATTGTGGTGGGTGTTAGTCAGATTTTAGCCAGGAAAAGTAACCAATCCATTTTTTGAACAATGAAATTTCATTATAAACAATCTCTAACTTGGTATGGAGTGATTAACTAGGAAACAGAAAATGTTGACAACCTCAACTCCAGACAACCTAGAGCTTGCACAATCGACCGATAAATGAAGATATAGTGTCAAAAGCAACAAAAGACAGAAATAAACATTTTAACCAGGGGCTTAAACTGGTCGTGGATGAAAAACTGTTCCACATCTCTGAGTAAGAAACCCAGAGCAAGCAAACATGTTGCTTGATGTTGAGCAGAATCTAGAATTGGTAATAATGAAGTACCTGATACGTATCAGTTAAGATTTTGGGAGTAGGAGAAAACATGCACTGCTAGGTTTTCTCACTTGCCCTCTTTTCTCTGTATTTTTTTTGCTAAAATTGTGAACAACCATCACTTTAAAGAATATATGATAGCATGAAGTGAAATTAACCAGAGCCTAAGAGGTATAAAAAGTTTGAAGAACTTTCAATTATTACCCATATGGCCTCACCCAAATATTTCTGCATTTATTGTTTCCAAAGAAAGACCTGGTCTCTAGTGCTGGAATATAAGTGTCTACCTGATGATTTTTCTCCAGGTTTCTGACATAGTAAGATTTCAGTGTGAAACAGACTGAATGTGCTAGGGAGTTAAAACTCGAGAGTAGGACTTTAAAAATGAAGAGAAACCCCAGCTTTCTGCCCTTCAGTTGGGAAAAGTCTAAGTTACAGAATCTATAGAGTCTCTCATTGGACCACATTAGGCTTGCATACTTGTTATGCTTCTCTGTCTCTCTTCTGCACCTCCTAACTGATGCTTCCAGTAACCAGTTTCCACACCAACTACTTTCAATCAAATTTGTTTCTGGGCTTTTTTTTTTTAGGGACAATCAACTTAAAGAATTAAGAAGAGTCTTTGGTCCTACATGTATTAACATACAATGTGATGATTCCTGACATTCACCAAAACTAGATTCCAATTTGTTTTCAGATCTTATGGGAACCAGAAGGGATGTCACTTTATCCTTTATTATTGGCAAAGTGAATACAATTTTAATCGAAAAACAATATTTAGTATATATTTCTGCTGGATGCTAACACATCATCTTTTAGCACAATAGATTCACATTCCCCTGGTAATAAAGGAGGTGAGTTAGTACTTCACAGAAATAAACAGTAGAAATAGGTTTAAGGAGATAGAAGATATTTTCAGTTCTGGACATGTTAAATTTATGATGTCTAATTGAAGATATCCACAGGTAGGTGGGTGTGCAGTTTTAGAACTCTAAGAGAGGATTGTTCAGCAAAATTTAGCATAATATCCTGGATTCCTCAAACTTTGTCTTTATTCTCTAATACATAGATGGCAGGATTCAAGAGATGGGTGATTGCAAAGACAACAATAAGGTGCAAAAACTAGTGGGAAAAAGCCAATGGGTTGGACTAATTGGAAAGAATAGGGAATTAAGATCCAAAGTCTTAGATAACTCTTACTAATAGTCATATTAATTTCCAGTTAAGATTGATAGGATTATAATCCAACCTGGTAATCATAGGGATAAACTAGTGGAGATTCCAGAGATTGAATTATAATAGCATTATGTAAAATTCTTGGGTAAAATCTGTATGCAGATATGCCTCACTATCATTTTTTGAAAACCATTAAATTGAAGATAGGGATTTGGTTTTTAAACAGAGGCTGTAAAGTAAATAGCTCCCCAACAATCATAATACATTTGGGTGAACATTTTGAGATTAAGATCTAAAACAAAGTAATGGGTTTGCAAATTAAACGGTAAGTTCAATATATTACTGGATCCCTCTCAACAAAAGACCATTACTAAGGATACTGTAAAAACAACTGTCTTGCTTGTGCCAAAAAATTTAAAAGACAAGGAAAAATCTGTTGGACAATGAGAGATCTCTGAGGGAGAATATAGCACCCAACTTCTAATTACTCTTTTAACTTATAGATTTATTAGTCATAAGGGTCCTACACTTACAACAATAAACAATACTTCTAAGTCTTTTGCTCTTTCAGAGTCAAAGCACAGCCCAAGGGAGACATCTCCCTCAGTCCTTAGCCAATTCTGGCAGTCAATAATTGTTACCATTGGACTATAATTATATCCTTGCTTTTTATACTTAAGATGCTTTTTTTAGCATCTAGGTTCATTAGAGAAATTGGTCTGTAATTTTCCTTTCTT
>JAKSZT010011538.1:0-15213 GCA_026826555.1 Tolypeutes matacus | reverse complement strand
ACTCTAGCCCAAACACACATCCACCTAATAATAACAATCTATTAAACTAAAGCATTTAACCATCAGAAGTATAGGAGATAGAAACTCTACTAAGGCGCTATAGAGAAAGTACCGCAAGGGAAAGATGAAAGACCAGTCAACAGTAAAACAAAGCAAAGATTAACCCTTGTACCTTTTGCATAATGAACTAGCCAGAACAAATTTAGCAAAGAGAACTTAAGTTAAATACCCCGAAACCAGACGAGCTACTTACGAACAGCTAATAGAGCAAACTCATCTATGTTGCAAAATAGTGAAGTGATTTGTAAGTAGAGGTGACAAGCCAACCGAGCCTGGTGATAGCTGGTTGTCCAGTACAGAATTTTAGTTCAACTTTAAGTCATACCCAAAGAAAAACCAATCCCAATGTAGACTTAAATGTTAATCTAAGGGGGTACAGCTCCTTAGAACTAGGCAAAACCTTTTTTAGAGAGTAAGAAACTACACACCCATAGTTGGCTTAAAAGCAGCCACCAATTAAGAAAGCGTTCAAGCTCAACAGTAAAACAACGTTCTAATACCACCATTTTCAACCAACTCCTAAAACCAAACTGGACTAATCTATATCCATGTAGATGAGACACTGCTAGTATGAGTAACAAGAAATAATTCTCCCTGCACAAGCCTATATCAGATCGGATGCCCACTGATAGTTAACAGCCCAATAAATTCAGCCTCAACCCAAGATGTTTATTAAACAAACTGTTGACCCAACACCGGAGTGCACAAACCCAAGGGAAAGATTTAAAAGAGTAAAAGGAACTCGGCAAACATAAACCCCGCCTGTTTACCAAAAACATCACCTCTAGCATAACAAGTATTAGAGGCACTGCCTGCCCAGTGACGTAAGTTAAACGGCCGCGGTATCCTGACCGTGCAAAGGTAGCATAATCATTTGTTCCTTAATTAGGGACTTGTATGAACGGCCACACGAGGGTTTAACTGTCTCTTACTCTTGATCAGTGAAATTGACCTCCCCGTGAAGAGGCGGGGATACACAAATAAGACGAGAAGACCCTATGGAGCTTTAATTAACTAACTCACATATAATTAAACCTAATCCAAACGGAAATAAAAAACATATTCTGAGTTAGCAATTTTGGTTGGGGTGACCTCGGAGAATAAAGTATCCTCCGAAAATAATAAGCCAAGACATAACAAGTCAAAGCAATCTTAAGCCATAATTGATCCAATAAGTTGATCAATGGAACCAGTTACCCTAGGGATAACAGCGCAATCCTATTTTAGAGTCCATATCGACAATAGGGTTTACGACCTCGATGTTGGATCAGGACATCCCAATGGTGCAACCGCTATTAATGGTTCGTTTGTTCAACGATTAAAGTCCTACGTGATCTGAGTTCAGACCGGAGTAATCCAGGTCGGTTTCTATCTATTAGATACCCCTCCCAGTACGAAAGGACAAGAGGAGTAAGGCCAATTCATCAAGCACGCCTTAGACTTAATAGATGAACTCATCTAAATCTAGTAAGTTATCACAAACCCTGCCCAAGAGCAGGGCTTGTTAAGGTGGCAGAGCCCGGTAATTGCCTAAAACTTAAGATTTTAAGTACAGAAGTTCAAATCCTCTCCTTAACAAAATGTTCCTAATTAACCTTCTAATACTTATCCTTCCAGTGGTTCTAGCCATGGCCTTCCTAACTTTAGTTGAACGTAAAGTACTAGGATATATACAATTACGCAAAGGACCTAACGTAGTGGGCCCTTATGGCCTACTACAACCATTTGCCGACGCCATAAAATTATTCATCAAAGAGCCATTACGACCACTAACTTCCTCCTCCATGTTATTTATCACTGCACCAATCTTAGCCCTTAGTCTAGCCCTATCAATATGAATTCCTCTCCCCATGCCACACCCTTTAATTAACATAAACATGGGAATTTTATTCATCCTGGCTATGTCAAGCCTAGGTGTCTACTCTATCCTATGATCAGGGTGAGCCTCCAACTCCAAATACGCCCTAATCGGAGCCCTACGAGCAGTAGCACAAACAATTTCATATGAAGTAACACTGGCTATCATCCTTCTCTGCGTGCTATTAATAAGCGGGTCATTTACACTATCAACCTTAATTACAACACAAGAATACCTATGATTAATTGTACCAGCATGACCACTCGCCATAATATGATTTATCTCAACTTTAGCAGAAACAAATCGAGCACCATTTGACTTAGCAGAAGGTGAATCAGAATTAGTATCTGGATTCAACGTAGAGTACGCAGCAGGTCCATTCGCCCTATTCTTCATAGCAGAGTACATAAACATTATCTTAATAAATGCCCTAACAACAATCATTTTTATAGGACCGTTCCACAACAATCTGTCGCCAGAACTATTCACCATAAACTTTACAATTAAAACACTAATCCTAACAATCCTATTCCTATGAATTCGAGCATCATACCCTCGATTCCGATATGACCAACTTATACACTTATTATGAAAAAGTTTTCTCCCGTTGACCCTGGCAATATGTATACTGTACATTTCCATCCCAATCTCACTATCTAGCATCCCACCACAATCATAGAAATATGTCTGATAAAAGAGTTACTTTGATAGAGTAAAACATAGAGGTTTAAACCCTCTTATTTCTAGAGCTATAGGAGTTGAACCTATTCCCAAGAACTCAAAATTCTTCGTGCTACCAATACACTAAATTCTAGTAAGGTCAGCTAAATAAGCTATCGGGCCCATACCCCGAAAATGTTGGTTTATACCCTTCCCGTACTAATTAACCCACTTATCATAACTATCATCATATTCACAATCTTCTCGGGAACAGTAATCACCATAATAAGCTCACACTGATTATTAGCCTGAATAGGATTAGAAATAAATATACTAGCCTTCATCCCCATTCTAATGAAAAAACCCAGCCCACGATCGACCGAAGCAGCTGCCAAGTACTTCATTACCCAAGCCACAGCATCAATAATTCTAATAATGGCTATCCTAGTCAATGCATCATACACAGGCCAATGAACAATCACAAAAATTGCCAACTATCCAGCATCACTCATAATTACCATTGCTTTAATAGTAAAACTAGGCCTAGCCCCATTCCACTTCTGAGTGCCCGAAGTCACACAAGGAGTCCCCCTACAAGCAGGGATATTACTGCTTACCTGACAAAAACTAGCCCCTATCTCAATCCTATGTCAAATCTCAACGTCACTTAACACCACACTTACTACACTGACAGCATTAACATCCATTCTAGTAGGGGGATGGGGAGGCCTAAACCAAACCCAACTCCGAAAAATAATAGCTTACTCCTCAATTGCCCACATGGGTTGAATAATCGCCATTCTACCCTACAGCATCCCAGCAACCATTTTAAACCTACTGATCTACATTCTCATTACCACAGCCGTATTTATAATCTTAATACTAAACAACACAACAACCACCCTAACACTAGCCCAACTATGGAACAATACACCCCTATTAACCACAATATTAATAATTTTACTATTATCTCTAGGAGGACTCCCACCACTTACAGGATTCCTGCCAAAATGAATTATCATCCAAGAGATAACAAAAAACGACAGCATTATCGTACCAACACTAATAGCCATAATAGCCTTATTAAACCTATATTTTTACATACGACTAATCTACTCAACTTCACTAACCCTATTTCCCTCATCCAATAATACTAAAATAAAAATAAAATTCGAAAACAAAAAAAGCATAATCCTCCTCCCACCCATCATTGTTATTACAACCATAACCCTTCCCCTCGGACCACTTACATCCACCCTACTTTAGGAATTTAGGTTAAACAGACCAGAAGCCTTCAAAGCTTCAAGTAAGCCCTCATCGCTTAATTCCTGCCACTAAAGACTGCGAGACTCAACCTCACATCATTTGAATGCAAATCAAATACTTTAACTTAAGCTAAGTCCTTGCTAGATTGGTGAGATCTTACCTCACGAAACTTTAGTTAACAGCTAAAAACCCTAATCAACTGGCTTCAATCTACTTCTCCCGCCGCCAAGCAAAAAAAGGCGGGAGAAGCCCCGGCAGGATTGAAGCTGCGTCTTCGAATTTGCAATTCGACATGAAAAATTCACCTCAGGGCTTGGTAAAAAGAGGGCTCAACCTCTGTCTTTAGATTTACAGTCTAATGCTTACTCAGCCATTTTACCTATGTTCATTAACCGTTGATTATTCTCAACTAACCACAAAGATATTGGAACCCTGTACCTACTATTCGGTGCATGAGCTGGAATAGTAGGAACAGCCCTGAGCCTATTAATTCGCGCTGAACTAGGCCAACCAGGTGCACTACTAGGAGACGATCAGATCTATAACGTTATTGTAACCGCCCATGCATTTGTAATAATTTTCTTTATAGTAATACCAATTATGATCGGCGGCTTTGGTAACTGACTAGTTCCATTAATGATTGGAGCCCCTGACATAGCTTTCCCACGTATAAATAATATAAGCTTTTGACTTCTACCGCCTTCCTTCCTCTTATTATTAGCATCATCCATAGTAGAAGCCGGAGCTGGAACTGGATGAACAGTATACCCCCCACTCGCCGGCAATCTAGCCCATGCAGGTGCTTCAGTCGACCTAACAATTTTCTCGCTTCACTTAGCTGGAGTATCCTCTATCCTAGGGGCCATTAACTTTATTACAACGATCATTAATATAAAACCCCCAGCCATATCCCAATACCAAACCCCGCTATTTGTCTGATCAGTATTAATTACAGCTGTACTACTTTTATTATCCCTTCCAGTACTAGCAGCCGGTATTACTATACTTTTAACAGACCGAAATCTAAACACAACATTCTTCGACCCTGCAGGGGGAGGAGACCCAATCCTTTATCAACACTTATTCTGATTCTTTGGTCACCCAGAAGTATATATCCTAATTCTCCCTGGCTTCGGAATTATCTCCCACATCGTCACTTATTACTCAGGAAAAAAAGAACCATTTGGTTATATAGGAATAGTATGAGCCATGATATCTATTGGCTTCTTAGGGTTTATCGTATGAGCTCATCACATGTTTACCGTCGGAATGGATGTGGACACCCGAGCTTACTTCACTTCAGCAACGATAATCATCGCCATTCCAACTGGCGTCAAAGTCTTTAGCTGACTAGCTACTCTTCATGGAGGAAATATCAAATGATCACCAGCAATGTTATGAGCACTTGGTTTCATTTTCCTATTTACAGTAGGTGGACTCACAGGTATTGTCCTAGCTAACTCCTCCCTAGACATTGTACTTCACGATACATACTACGTAGTAGCACATTTTCACTACGTCCTATCCATAGGAGCAGTATTCGCAATTATAGGAGGGTTTGTCCACTGATTTCCACTATTTACAGGCTACACCCTTGACCAAACATGAGCAAAAATCCACTTTACAATCATATTTGTAGGAGTAAACTTAACATTCTTCCCTCAGCACTTCCTTGGCTTGTCAGGTATACCACGACGCTACTCAGACTATCCAGACGCCTACACAACATGAAACACAGTTTCATCAATAGGATCATTTATTTCCCTGACAGCAGTAATACTTATAATTTTTATAATCTGAGAAGCATTTGCCTCCAAACGCGAGATTTCATCAGTCGAACTCACAACAACCAACTTAGAGTGACTGCACGGATGTCCTCCTCCTTACCACACATTTGAAGAACCAGCATACGTTAAAGCTTAAACAAGAAAGGAAGGAATCGAACCCCCAAAAATTGGTTTCAAGCCAACCCCGTAGCCTCTACGACTTTCTTTATATAGATACTAGTAAAATCATTACATAACTTTGTCAAAGTTAAATTACAGGTTAAACTCCCGTGTATCTTTATGGCCTACCCCTTTCAACTAGGATTTCAAGACGCCTCATCACCCATTATGGAAGAGCTACTCAACTTTCACGACCATACACTAATAATCGTGTTTCTCATCAGCTCCCTAGTACTTTATATCATTTCACTCATACTTACTACTAAACTTACACACACAAGCACAATAGATGCTCAAGAAGTTGAAACTATTTGAACCATCCTGCCTGCTATCATTCTGATTTTAATCGCCCTGCCATCCCTGCGGATTCTTTATATAATGGACGAGATCAATAATCCCTCCCTAACAGTTAAAACAATGGGACATCAATGATACTGAAGCTACGAATACACTGATTATGAAGACCTAACCTTTGACTCATACATAATCCCAACATCAGACCTCAAGCCAGGGGGTATTCGCCTTCTTGAAGTGGATAACCGAGTAGTTCTTCCAATGGAAGTCCCAGTGCGAATATTAATCTCATCAGAGGATGTACTACATTCATGAGCTGTCCCATCACTAGGTCTCAAAACTGATGCCATCCCTGGGCGATTAAACCAAGCTACTCTAATCTCCACACGACCAGGCCTGTTCTACGGACAGTGCTCAGAGATTTGCGGCGCCAACCATAGCTTTATACCCATTGTTCTTGAGCTAATCCCCCTAAAGCATTTTGAAAATTGAACAACAACAATGTCATAAGCACTATGAAGCTAGTAGCGCTAACCTTTTAAGTTAGAGACAGAAGCCCAACGCTTCCATAGTGATCATGCCACAACTAGATACATCAACATGATTTATTACAATCCTCTCCATGATCCTAACATTATTCATTATATTTCAACTAAAATTATCAAACTATGAATATTACAATATTCCTTCCCCAAAGACCGTTGTAATAAAAAAACAAGACACACCTTGAAACCAAAAATGAACGAAAACTTATTTGCCTCTTTCATTACCCCAACATTAATGGGCCTACCAATTGTAGTGCTAATTATCGCATTCCCAAGCATCCTATTTCCCTCCCCATCACGACTCATTAGCAACCGCCTAATCACCATTCAACAATGGTTGACTCAACTTATTATAAAACAGATAATGGCAATCCATAACGTTAAAGGACGAACATGAACACTTATGCTAACTTCGCTAATCATCTTTATCGGCTCAACAAACCTCTTGGGACTGTTACCTCATTCATTTACTCCAACAACACAACTATCGATAAATCTAGGTATGGCTATCCCCCTATGAGCGGGTGCCGTAATCCTAGGTTTCCGCCACAAACCCAAAGCATCCCTAGCACACTTTCTTCCCCAAGGCACACCAATCCCGCTTATCCCCATACTTATTATTATCGAGACTATCAGTCTGCTAATTCAACCAATAGCCCTAGCCGTTCGACTAACAGCCAACATCACTGCTGGACACCTACTTATACATTTAATTGGAGGGGCTACCCTCGTTCTTACATCAATCAGCACACCAACAGCCATAGTAACCTTTATCATCCTAATTATGCTAACAGTACTAGAATTTGCAGTTGCACTAATCCAGGCTTACGTGTTTACTCTGCTTGTTAGCCTATACTTACATGACAACACTTAATGACCCACCAAACACATGCTTACCATATAGTAAACCCAAGCCCTTGACCTTTAACAGGTGCTCTATCAGCCCTACTAATAACGTCAGGCTTAGTTATATGATTCCACTTCAACTCCTTCATCTTACTAGCCCTTGGACTCACAACTAACACCCTTACTATATACCAATGATGACGAGACATTGTCCGTGAAGGCACATTCCAAGGCCATCACACTTCAATCGTCCAAAAAGGGTTACGATACGGAATAATTCTTTTCATCATTTCAGAAGTCTTCTTTTTTGCAGGGTTTTTCTGGGCCTTCTACCATTCAAGCCTAGCTCCTACACCAGAATTAGGAGGATGCTGACCCCCAACCGGCATCACCCCACTGAACCCACTAGAAGTCCCATTACTAAACACATCAGTACTTTTAGCCTCAGGAGTATCAATCACGTGAGCCCACCACAGCCTAATGGAGGGTAGTCGGAAAAATATAATACAAGCCTTATTCATCACAATTCTACTGGGAGCCTATTTTACAGCTCTTCAAGCATCAGAATATTACGAAACATCCTTTACTATCTCAGATGGAGTGTATGGATCAACATTTTTTATAGCCACTGGTTTCCACGGCCTACACGTAATCATTGGATCCACTTTTTTACTAGTCTGCTTTATCCGCCAAATGAAATTCCACTTTACATCTAATCACCACTTTGGATTTGAAGCAGCAGCATGATATTGACATTTCGTAGACGTCGTCTGATTATTCCTCTATGTCTCAATTTACTGATGAGGTTCTTAACTCCCTTAGTATATTAGTATAGCTGACTTCCAATTAGCAGGACCCAGAAAACCTTGGGATGGAGTAATAAACTTAATCCTAGCACTAATTGTAAATACATCACTAGCAGCTCTGCTAGTAACCATTGCCTTTTGACTACCACAACTTAATATCTACATAGAAAAATACAGCCCATACGAATGTGGCTTCGACCCAATAGGATCAGCCCGACTACCGTTCTCCATAAAATTCTTCTTAGTAGCCATCACATTTCTCCTATTCGACCTAGAAATTGCCCTCCTACTTCCACTACCATGAGCAATCCAATCTAATTACCCAATCACTATACTTATCATAGCCCTCCTGTTAATTTCTACTCTTGCCTTAGGATTAGCATACGAATGACTTCAAAAAGGACTAGAGTGAGCTGAGTATAGTGATTAGTTTAATAAAAACAAATGATTTCGACTCATTAGACTATGGATTACCATAATCACTAATATGCCATCTATCTACATCAATATTATACTGGCCTTTGCCACATCCCTCACAGGACTTCTGCTGTTCCGCTCCCATATGATGTCTGCCTTACTATGCCTAGAAGGAATAATACTAGCACTCTTTATTATAGCATCAATTATAGTCTTAAACAACCACTTAATCCTGACAGCCATACTACCTATTGTTCTCCTAGTCTTTGCCGCCTGTGAGGCAGCCGTAGGTCTGGCCCTCCTAGTCATGGTATCAAACACCTACGGAATGGACTACGTACAAAATCTTAACTTATTACAATGTTAAAAATTATTTTACCAACTGCTATATTGATACCACTGACATGATTATCTAAAAACAATATAATCTGAATTAACACCACCCTACACAGCCTCCTAATCAGCTTGGTAAGCCTATCCATGCTTTACCAAATAACAGACACAGGCTTAAACTTCTCCCTCAACTTCTTTTCTGACTCCCTATCAACCCCGCTACTAATCCTGACTACCTGACTCTTACCCTTGATAATTATAGCCAGCCAAGGTCACTTAAACAAAGAATCACCTACACGGAAAAAACTATACATCAGCATGCTTGTGCTACTACAATTCTTTTTGATCATAACATTCACAGCCACAGAACTAATTCTATTCTACATTTTATTTGAAGCTACCTTAATCCCAACCCTGGTAATTATCACACGATGAGGAAATCAAACAGAACGACTAAATGCTGGCACTTACTTTCTATTCTACACACTCCTAGGCTCACTCCCCCTATTAGTAGCTCTAGTATACCTTCAAAACACCACAGGGACTCTAAACTTCCCCTTAATAACTCTGACCCATAAATCTTTAACACCATCCTGATCTAACGACCTGCTATGATTCGCCTGCATAATAGCCTTTATGGTAAAAATACCATTATATGGACTCCACTTATGACTACCCAAAGCCCATGTAGAAGCCCCAATCGCGGGCTCAATAGTACTTGCAGCCGTCCTACTAAAACTCGGAGGCTATGGGATAATACGAATCTCAATCATACTAGAACCACTCACAAAAACTATAGCCTATCCTTTTATAATTCTATCCCTATGAGGCATAATCATGACGAGCGCCATCTGCTTGCGACAAACAGACCTAAAGTCACTAATTGCCTACTCCTCCGTTAGTCACATAGCCCTAGTTGTAGCGGCAATTATAATCCAAACACCACTAAGCTACATAGGAGCTACTATACTTATAGTAGCCCACGGACTCACATCCTCGGTATTATTTTGTCTAGCAAACTCTAATTACGAACGCATCCATAGTCGAACAATACTTCTAGCCCGAGGCTTACAAACCATCCTACCATTAATAGCATTCTGATGATTGCTAGCCAGCTTATCTAACCTAGCACTCCCCCCATCAATTAACCTAATAGGAGAAATATTAGTAATTTTATCATCATTCGCATGATCCAACTTTACAATCGCACTAATAGGCCTAAATATATTAATCACAGCACTCTATTCTTTCTATATGCTCATCACAACTCAACGTGGTAAATTCACACATCACATTAACAACATTAAACCATCATTCACACGAGAAAATAGTCTTATGCTCATACACCTTATCCCGCTGTTTCTCCTTATACTAAAACCAAGCATCATCATAGGCCCAACCCTGTGTCAATATAGTTTAAGAAAAACACTAGATTGTGAATCTAATGATAGGAGTTCAACCCTCCTTATTTACCGAGAAAGATAATCGAACTGCTAATTCGATACCACCATGACTGAGACTCATGGCTTCCTCACTTTTAAAGGATAGAAGTAATCCGTTGGTCTTAGGAACCAAAAAATTGGTGCAACTCCAAATAAAAGTAATTAACATCTTGACACCCTCCCTAATATTATCCCTCACAATCCTTGTAATACCAATATTAGCAGCCTTAACAAAAATTTACAAACTACCAACATATCCACACTACGTAAAAACAGCCGTTTCTTATGCCTTCTTAACCAGCCTAGTACCAACCATAATATTTATCAACTCTGGCCAAGAAGCTGTGGTCTCAAACTGACACTGAATGACCCTACACACACTGAAGCTATCACTGAGCTTTAAACTCGATTATTTTTCCATAATATTTATTCCAGTAGCACTATTTGTAACATGATCCATCATAGAATTCTCCATATGGTATATACACTCAGACCCCAACATCAACCGATTTTTCCTATTCCTACTTACATTTTTAATCACAATAATAATTCTAGTCACAGCCAACAACCTATTTCAATTATTTATCGGATGGGAAGGTGTAGGTATTATGTCCTTCTTACTAATCGGATGGTGGTACTCACGATCAGACGCTAATACGGCAGCACTGCAAGCCATTCTATACAACCGAATCGGCGATATTGGCTTCATCATAGCCATAGCCTGATTCACCATTAATACAAACACATGAGATCTACAACAAATCTTCGCCCTTAGTGACAAAATTAGCCTCCTACCTTTATGCGGTCTTGTCCTAGCAGCCGCTGGTAAATCAGCCCAATTCGGACTACACCCTTGACTCCCCTCTGCTATAGAAGGACCAACCCCAGTATCAGCCTTACTCCACTCCAGTACTATAGTAGTAGCAGGCGTATTTCTATTAATCCGATTCAACCCACTAATTGAACATAACAAAACCATTCAAACCATAGCCCTATGCCTGGGGGCTATTACCACCCTTTTCACAGCCATCTGCGCACTAACACAAAATGACATCAAAAAAATCGTAGCATTTTCCACATCCAGTCAACTAGGATTAATAATAGTCACCATTGGCATTAATCAACCATACCTGGCCTTCCTACACATCTGTACACACGCTTTCTTTAAAGCAATATTATTCTTATGCTCAGGGTCTATCATCCATAGCCTCAACGATGAACAAGACATCCGCAAAATAGGGGGACTCCACAAAAACCTCCCATTTACATCCTCAGCCCTACTAATTGGAAGCCTAGCCCTAACAGGCACACCATTTCTTACAGGATTCTACTCTAAAGACCTAATTATTGAAGCAGCCAACACCTCCCACATCAACGCCTGAGCCCTAATAATTACCCTAGTAGCCACATCTCTTACAGCTGCCTACAGCGCACGAATTATCTTTTATGCCCTAATAGGCCAACCACGATACCCACCAACCATTACCATTAACGAGAATAACCTATTACTTATTAACCCCATTAAACGCCTAGCCTTAGGAAGCATCTTTGCAGGATTCCTAATTTCTATAAACATTATACCTACGTACACTCAACAAATAACAATACCACTCTACATGAAACTCACCGCCCTATTTGTAACTATCATAGGCTTCGTAATCGCCATAGAATTAAACTCCATAACTCTATTCCTAAAACATAAACATCCTTCATCCGCCTACAATTTTTCAACAATATTAGGCTATTTCCCACTAACAATCCATCGCCTAATTCCTTATACAGGCTTAAAAGCAAGCCAGAATCTATCATCTATGCTAATGGACACGACATGACTAGAAACAACTATTCCAAAATCAATCTCCAACATTCAACTAAAAGCCTCATTAATAGTTTCTAACCAAAAAGGGCAAATCAAATTTTACTTCCTATCCTTTATAATTTCATTTGTACTAGTAATAACCATTATTATCTAATACCTTCCACCCCGGGTAATCTCAATCACAATAAAAATGCTAACAAACAAAGTTCACCCAGCCATAACCATTAGTCAATAACCATAGTCATAAATTGAAGCTACCCCTAATGAATCCTCCCGTAGCAACTCTGACTTACTATTATCAAACACCGCCCAAACCTCCAACCCACTTAAACTTACCACTAAGTCAGTACCACATCAAGCCATTCACGCAACTACCATTAACTCCATAATAACCCCTATCACCAAGCTCCCTCAAATAACAATATTAGACCCCCAAATCTCAGGGTATTCCTCCGTAGCTATAGCAGTCGTATAACCAAATACTACCAACATTCCACCCAAATAAATTAAAAATACTATCAACCCTAAAAACAAGCCCCCAAGACCCACGATAATCCCACAACCAAGCCCCCCACTAACAATCAACCCTAAGCCCCCATAAATAGGGGAAGGCTTAGTTGAGAACCCAACAAAACCTACAACAAGCAGGACACTAAATAAAAATACGACGTAAGGCATAATTCCTACATGGATGCAACCATGACCTGTGACATGAAAAGCCACCGTTGTAATTCAACTATAAGAACCTAATGGCCAACATACGAAAAAACCACCCACTACTAAAAATTATTAATCACTCATTTATTGACCTCCCAGCCCCATCAAATATTTCATCGTGATGAAACTTTGGATCTCTTCTTGGAGTATGCCTGATCCTACAAATTATTACAGGCCTATTCCTAGCCATACACTACACCGCTGACACCACTACAGCCTTCTCTTCAGTCACGCACATCTGCCGAGACGTAAATTACGGATGAGTTATCCGCTACCTACACGCCAACGGCGCATCCATATTTTTCACATGCCTATTCCTCCATGTTGGACGAGGCTTATACTACGGCTCATACACCTACCTTGAAACATGAAACATTGGAGTTATCTTACTTTTCGCTACCATAGCCACAGCATTCATAGGCTACGTACTACCCTGAGGACAAATATCATTCTGAGGAGCAACAGTCATCACCAACCTCTTATCAGCCATCCCGTACGTAGGCACTGACCTTGTAGAATGAATCTGAGGCGGTTTTTCCGTAGACAAAGCCACCCTAACCCGATTCTTCGCCTTCCACTTTATCCTCCCATTTATCATTACAGCTCTAGTCATCGTTCACCTATTATTCCTTCACGAGACTGGATCAAACAACCCTCTAGGCATTGACTCAGATGCTGACAAAATCCCATTTCACCCATACTACACAATTAAAGATATTCTAGGAGTAGTAGCCCTTCTAACCGTACTGGCTAGCCTGGTCCTATTTGCCCCAGACCTCCTAGGCGACCCAGACAACTACACGCCAGCCAACCCACTTAACACACCTCCCCACATCAAACCAGAATGATACTTCTTATTTGCCTATGCAATCTTACGATCAATTCCCAACAAACTAGGAGGAGTTCTAGCACTAGCCATGTCTATTCTAATCCTAATCTTTGTACCATTCCTACACACATCCAAACAACGCAGTATAACATTCCGACCAATTAGCCAATGCCTATTTTGAATCCTAGTAGCCGACCTGCTTACACTAACATGAATCGGAGGCCAACCTGTAGAACACCCATTTATCATCATCGGTCAAGTAGCCTCAGTCCTTTACTTCACCATCATCATCATCCTCATACCACTAGCAGGCTGATTTAAAAAATATCTCATAAAATGGTAGCCCTCGTAATATAATCAATTATGCTGGTCTTGTAAACCAGAAATGGAGCTCACTCCTCCCTAGGGCACTCAAGGAAGAAGAATTAACACTTCACCATCAACACCCAAAGCTGACATTCTTATTAAACTATTCCTTGTGATAAAATAAATTCAATTAAACTGGCTCGTCAGTAAGTCCATACGACGCGTCGGACCGCTATGTACATCGTGCATTACTGCTCTTCCACATTAATTTATGGTACAGTACATTAATGTATTATAGTACATAGTACATATATGTATAATCGTGCATTCATTTACTATCCCCATGCTTATAAGCATGTACATTTAATGAAGACGTGCATAGTACATTCATTATATTAATCAACATCATATTTATATCATCATGGATATCAAGCAAGTATTATTAATCCTTAGTTTTACATGGCACATATTATTATTGATCGTACATAGCACATACGTCTTCGAAATTAACCTCAAGTACACGCAGATCATATCCTAATGGTGTCTCGTTATTTGACTACCTCCGTGAAACCATCAACCCGCCCAATTCGTGTCCCTCTTCTCGCTCCGGGCCCATAAAACTTGGGGGTTTCTAGACTGAAACTATAACTGGCATCTGGTTCTTACTTCAGGGCCATTGATTGAAGATCGCCCACACGGTGACCTTAAATAAGACATCTCGATGGATTCATGACTAATCAGCCCATGCCTAACATAACTGTGCTGTCATGCCCTTGGTATTTTTAAAATTTAGGGGTGGTATCACTCAACAGGGCCGGGAGGCCTCGTCCCAGGCAAACTGATTGTAGCTGGACTTAACTTGAATATTCTTTAATCGCATATAAACCATAGGGTGTAATCTTTCCATGCTCGATGGACATAACAAATCATCAATACAGACCCAAACATAAACCCAACCCAACGCACGTACACGCACACGTACACGTACACGTACACGTACACGTACACGTACACGTACACGTACACGTACACGTACACGTACACGTACACGTACACGTACACGTACACG
>JAKSZT010011505.1:0-10229 GCA_026826555.1 Tolypeutes matacus | reverse complement strand
TGCTGCTGTTTTGTCTCTTGTTTTGGTGTTCCTCTTTCTCTGTCCCCCCCTCCCTTTTTTTTAACTTTTGCTGATTGTTTTCTACCTACATTATTTCCTTTCTTTCCTTCATTTTTCTAACTCCTGTTTTCTGTTGTTTTTCATTTATAACACCTCTCTTTATTTGGCCTTCAATTTTTTTTTTTTTAGTTTTATTTCTCTCATTCTTTTTCTCAGTTTTCTTTATTTTTTACTTTTATTTTCTTTTTTTTTTCCCTCTCTTCTCATTATTCTGGGCTTTTAATATATTCAATATATTTTTCTCTATTTTGTTTCTCTTTTTGTTTTTTCTATTCCACTTTTCTAAAACTTATTTTCCTGTACTTCCAATGATTTTTTACTTATGTTAATTATTTATCTTCCTAGGTCTTGTATGACTTCTCTTCTACCTTTTATTATTATTACTACTACTATTATTCTTTTTCTATTCTTATATCTTTCCTTTTCTCTGCTCATATTTTTTCCAAGGGAACGCAGACAACAACTGTGGAACCTTACAATGCACAAAACAACAAAATAAAACCCTAAAGCAGAAAGAGAAGCAAACCAACTAAATAAACCCATCAAGATAAACAAATGCCTAGACACCAACAAAAAATTATAAGCCATACAAAGAAACAGGAAGATATGGCCCAGTCTAACGACAAACTAAAAAACAAGAGGATATGCAGAACATGCAACTATTCAAAAATGTACAAACAAATATCATGAATCAACCTAATGAAGTGAAGGAAGAGATTAAAGATATTAAGAAGACACTGGGAGAACATACCAAAGAAATTGTAAACACATAAAAAGATAACAGATATTATGATGATGAATGGCACGATCCAAGAATCAAAAATACACTGGAAGCAAATAACAGCAGATTTGAACGGCAGAAGAAAGAATCAGCAATGTGGAAGACAGTACATCTGAAATCAGATAGTAAAACAGATAGATAAAAAGAGAAAAAATCCAACAGGGAATTAAGGATTTGAATGACAATGCAAACTGCATAAACACACACACTATAGGCATCCCAGAGGGAGAAGAGCAGGGAAAGGGGACAGAAGGACTGTTGGAGGAAATAATGGCTGAAAATTTCCCAACCCTATTGAGGGAGATGGATGTACATGTCCAGGGAGTGCAGCGCATCCCACACAGTATAAATCCTAACAGGCCTCTCCCCCAAGACATATACTTGTCAAATTGACCAATGCTCACGACAAAGAGAGAATACTGAAAGCAGCAAGAGAAAAGAGATCCATCACATACAAAGAAAGCTTGGTAAGATTAAGTGCTGATTTCTCATCTGAAACCATGCAGGCAAAAAGGCAGTGGTGTGATAGTGAAGGTGCTAAAAGAAAAAACTTCCAGCCAAGAATTCTCTATCTGCCAAAGCTGGCATTCAAAATTGAGGGAGAGTTCAAAATAGTCACAGATCAACAGAAATTAAGAGAGTGTGCGAATAAGAAACCTGCACTTCAAGAATTACCAAAGGGAGTTCTGCAGGATGAAAGGGGAAAATAGGAGAAAGACAGGTGGAGGAGAGTGCAAGAATAACTAAATAGATAAAAAAGAGAAATAAAAACAACATATCTCATACACAAACTTAAAGAAAATATGGCTAATGTCAGTCATTCCTTGACAGTAATAAAACAATGTTAAAGGCTTAAACTCTCCAATCAAGAAACACAGATTGGCAGAACAGATAAGGAAATATGACTCATCCATATGCTGCCTACAAGAAACTGACCTTATGTCCGGAGATGCAAGGAGACTCAAAGTGAATGCTTGGAAAACAATTTTACATGCAAACAATAAACAGAAGAGGGAAAGAGTAGCTATAGTAAGAGACAGAAAAAGAATACTATATATTAATAAGAGGAGAAATCTATTAAGAAGAAAGAACAATCATAAACATTTATCCACCTAACCAGGGCACTCCAGAGACAAAAGGAAAACATGAGAAAAACTAAGTGGAGAAATAGATGCCTCTACAGTTATTGTGGGGGACTTTAATACACCATTATCACCATTAAAACATCTCAATGAGAATCAATAAGGAAGCAAAGACCTTGAATAATACATTAGAGGATCTGGACCTAACAGACAAATACAGAACATTACAAGCAAATACAGTGGGATATACATTCTTCCCAAGAGCACAGGGATCATTCTACAGGATAGACCACATGCTAGCCACAGAACAACTCTCAATGAATTCAGAAAGAATGAAATGACACAAAGTAATTTCTCTGACCACAATGGAATGAAGCTGGAAATCAGCAAGGGGCAGTGAAGCAGGTTAGACACAAAGACATGGAAGTTAAACTACACACTCTTAGATAATCAGTGTGTCAAGGAGAAAATTGCAAAGAAATAAGTAACTATTTTGAAGTGAACGAAAATGACAATACTAGATATCATATATGATATGGTAAAGTAAAAGCTGCAGCAAAAGCTGTACTGAGAAGGAAATTCACAGCCATAAATGTCTATATTAAAAAAGAAGAAAGTGCTAAAATCAACTGCACACCTCAAGGAAGTAGAAAAAGAACAACAAACTAACCCCAAAAGAAGTAGAAAGAAGGAAACAAAGATTAGTGCAGAACTAAATGAAATTGAAAATAAAAAAGCACTGGAAAAAATAAAACCAAATGCTGGTTCTTTGAGAAGATTAATAAAATTGATAAACTCTAAGACTAACAAAGAGAAAGAGAGAGAAGATGTAAATACATAAAATAAGAAACAAGGAAGTGGATATCACCACTGACCCCACTGAATTAAAGAGTATCATAAAAGGATATTTCAAAAAATTATATGCCAACAAGATGGATAATTTAGAGGAAACGGACAAATTCCTAGAAACGAAATATACAAGCAGCCTACACTGACAAAATAAGAAAGGATGAACTCAACAGAGCAAGATGTAAATGACTTATAGGCAGAAAACTACACAACACTGTTAAAAGAAATCAAAGACGACTTAAGTAAATGGAAGAATACTACCTGTTCATGGATAGGAAGACTAACCATCAAGATTTCTATCCTGGGGAACATGGGAATCCCTATAATTTTTGTGTAACATTTATGTAATCTAAGCATCTTTTAAAATAATAAAGGGAAAAACAAGCAAAAAAGAAAAAAACATTTCTATCCCACCCAAAGTGATTTACCGATTTAACACAATCCCAATAAAAATAACCAAAGCATATATTACTAAATTGTGAAAGCTAACTATGAAATTTAATTGGAAGGGCAAGAGGTCCTGAATAACCAATGACATATGGAAAAGGAAAAATGTAATCAGAGGAATCGCACTAAAACATACTACAAAGCTAC
Organism: Tolypeutes matacus; assembly: GCA_026826555.1. Taxonomy (NCBI): domain Eukaryota; kingdom Metazoa; phylum Chordata; class Mammalia; order Cingulata; family Chlamyphoridae; genus Tolypeutes; species Tolypeutes matacus. The sequence continues at coordinate 6,863 of JAKSZT010011505.1, read as the reverse complement.
AGCAGCCAAAACTGTATGGTATTGGCACAGGACATTCATACTGACCAATAGAACTGAGTTCAGAGTTCTGATACAGATCTTCACATATACAGTAAACTGGTATTACACAAGGCCACCAATCCCATTTAACTGGGAGAGAATGGCGTCTTCAACAAATGGTGCTTGGAGAACTGGATATCCATATCCAAAAGAATAAGAGGATCACCATCTCACACCTTATGCAAAAATTCACTCAAGATAGATCAAAGATCTAATATAAGAGCCAAGAATATAAAGATCTTGGAAACTAATGTAGCTCCTTTCTGTTCCTTCTGGTATAGATTATTGTAAGAGAAATGCAAGCTGTAGCCTTCAAAATCATTACTAAGTTGATGAGGATGGGACCACGGTAAATAAAAACAACGCAAACCTCTCTTACACATTTTCACCTATTTTTATTTTTTCTGTCATGATTCAAAGTTCCTTTTGTTATGGTATGCTTCGTTAATACAGTTTTCTGATAAATTTTATTTGGATAGTTTTGTCATTTACTAGATGCTTTTTTGAATGGACTAACACCAGGATTTCCTAATGTACTATCTGTTGTTGTTGTTTTAGGAGGTACCTGGGAATGAATTCAGGACCTTATGCATGGGAAGCAGGCACTCAACCACTGAGCTACAGCCACTTCCAATAAGAATTGGTTTTCCTCATTTTTTTGTTTTTAGCAGGTACTGGGGTTGAACCTGGGATCTCATATATGGGAAGCAGGCACTCAACCACTTGAGCTACATCTGCTCCCAAAGTGCACTATTTTTGGTGTTGCTCCTTTAAAGGTTAGCAGCCCTTTAAATTTATACTTTGTGAAGGACTTTCCCTAGAGTCCATGCTCTGAATTTCCACACATACATTATTATTTCTCTCTTTTTGGGGTTATTATTTAAGGAAAAGTTTTAGAACATCCTATGGACTGTTTACTCTTTCCATATCTTTCTTCCCCCCAGTTTCTCTCAATCTGCCTTTGTTTGCTACACATTCTTGAACTGGTGTGGGGATAGGAAGAAGACTGTGGAAGATAACGTAGGGAAACATCTACAGGACCTTGTAATAGGAAATGGTTTCAGTAACTTCACACCCAAAGCATGAGCAGCAAAAGTAAAAACATAAATGGGATCTCCTCAAAACTAAAAACATTTGCACCACAAAGGAGGTTATCAAGAAATTAAAAAGGCAGCCTACCCAATGGGAGAAAATGGCAACCATATATATGACAGGAGCCTAATATGCAGCATATACAAAGAAATCCTACACCTCGAAAATAAAAATCAAACAACCCATTAAAAAATGGGCAAGTGACCTGAAAACACACTTCTCCAAAAAAGAAATACAAATGGCTAAAAAGCACATGAAAAGGTGCTCAACATCAGTAGCCATTAGGGAAATGCAAATCAAAACTAGAATGAGATACCATCTTACACCCATTAGACTGGTGGCTATTATAAAAACAGAGGACTATATGTGTTGGAGAGGACGTGGAAGTATGGGAACACTTACCCAGTGCTTTTGCATGTATAGGATGGTCCAGCCATTGTGGAAGAAAGTTTGGTCCTTCCTCAAAAAACTAGCTATAGAACTGACATATGATCCAGCAATTCCACTGCTGGGTATATACCTAGAAGAACTGAAAGCAAGGACTCAAACATATATATGCACACCAATGTTCATGGCAGCATTATTCACTATTGCCAAAGGTGGAATCAACCCAAATGCCCATCAACAGAGGAATGGATGAACATAATGTGGTACATACATACAATGGAATATTATTTAGCTGTAAGAAGGAATACAGTGCTAACACACGGGATAACATGGATGACTCTTGAGGACCTTATGTTGAGTGAGGCAAGCCACCCATTGAAGGAAGAACATTACATGACCTCACTGATATGAATTAAGGAAATCAAGCAGACTCAGAGAGCTACTGTCTGGAAGATAGGTTTACAGGAAATAGAAAGGTAGAAGAAGGTTGTGATCCAACGCCCATGTGGATGTAATCTATGATAAGATGAAAGTGTGTATTTAGGCATTGATGGGATATGACAGGAGGGTAGTGATACTATTGGGTTGGATGATGCAGGTTTGACAGGTGGGTAGATTGGGGAGGGTGGGTTGGAAGATCCATGGAACTGGGGGGAGGATTGGGGAGGCACCAGGTGAACCCTGGGGATTGGTGGTTATGTGGTTGAAAGTACAAAGTTGGGAACGATCTTACAGCAATATGACAAGGAAGGGTTACTGGTTTAGGTTGTTGGATAGTGGGGCATTTGGGACACCATGCACCTGGAGCAGGCCTCTAGGGAGTATGCAAGTGATCGTTCTGTCATAATGAGTTGTATCAGGAGGTGGAGATGCACATAATGAGTGGGAAGGAGTTGGACTCCCATCCTGGGGAGGATCAATATGTTCACAAACAGAGGGGCATGAGTCTCTCAAGAGCATGGGTATTTCCTAATAGGGGAGGAAAAACCAGTGTGTCAAGACCTCAGTGTCATTGCAAGTAACTACAAATCTTGTCATCCAAGGAGTGAAGCTGGGGAGATCGCTGTGGGCCCCGAGGGGTGGGGGAGGGAGGAATGGAATAGATGGAACAGGGGGTAATTAGCGGGCAATGGAAGTGTTCTACATGATCTTGCAACGATGGACACAGGCCATTTAAATATCATCAAAATTTATAAAAGCATACAGTCTAAAACGTAAAACTTAATGTAAACCATTGACCATGGATAGTAGCTATATTGCACTATTTGTATATCAGTTAAAACAAAGGTACCATCCATATATAAAAAGGTATAAATATGGGAAGGGAGAAAAGGGGGAGGTGTTGGGTACATGGGAGTCCCCTGTAGTCTGTGTGAGACTTTAATGTGACCTACAACTTCTTTGAAAACAAAATGGAAAAAGTAAAACACTGGGGAATAAATGGAAGAAAATGTCACTCTACATAAAGGACAATAAATATTACAATGAAGAAAGGCAAAATGTCAAAAAAAATTTTTTTAATATTTCATTATTTTTTAATATCCTAATCTTTTAATTTTATTTTAGTTTTAGTTCTTTTAAATTTTTACATATTTTATTTCTTACATTTAAGCTTATCATTATAATTTCATTTTCCTATTAACTGTGTTTGGCTATTTTATTGTCATTTTTTGTTTTTTTTTTACTTTTTTAAAATTTATTGAAGTACATCACTCATACATAAGCATACATAAACAATAAGTGTAGGGAAGCGGCTGTGGCTCAATCAGTAGGGCTCCCGTTTACCATATGGGAGGCCCCGGGTTCAGTTCCCGGGGCCTCCTGGTGAAGGCAAGCCCGCCCGCACGGCGTGGTTAGCTGACCCAGCGAGCACAGCAGCAAGGGGGGGATAAATGAATAAATAAATAAAATCTTTAAAAAAAAAAACAAAACAATAAGTGTATAGCAATCATTGTGAACTTACAAAACAAACATACATAACAATATACAGGGCTCTCACACCTTACCCTACCACCAACACCTTGCATTGTTGTTAAGCATTTTTAACTAATGATTAAAGAGAATCCTCAAAATATTACCACTAACCAAAATAGTTTCCCCCCAATCCACCCTACTACTCTATCATTTATACATGAACATACATAAACAATAAGTGTATAGTAAAAGTTCTGAACATACAAAGCAAACATTCATAACATCATACAGGGGTCCCAATACATCAACCCTCCAACCAACACCTTGCACTGTTTTTAGACATTTGTTACAAACTATGAAAGAATATTGTTAAAATCTAACTACTATTATAATTCCTATATTTGGTATATTTTTCTCCCGACTCACCCCATTATTTTTTAAATATATTTTTTATGACGAAAGTTGTAAATTTACAAAACAATCATGCACATGTGCAGAATTCCCATACAACACCCCTCTATCAACCCACCACACCATGGTGGAACATTTGTTACAGATTATGAGATACTACCATCCCATTATTACCAGTTCCACAGTGTACATTTGGCACACAATTTCCATACTCCCCCATTATCAACACGGTACATCTTTGGCATAGATGCAAGAATATTCCACTATTACCATTAATCACAGTCCATAGGTCCCTCCAGTTATATTTTTCCCATGCTTCTCCACATTCCCACCACCCTGCAATAGGGATGTATATGTGCTCTAGCTCACAAAGAACACTCTTGAATCTGTACCATTAACCACAATTCTCATCCACCTCTGGGTTTACTGTAACATTCAGTTCCTAGATTATTCTCTAGCTTACTGTCAATTGGCATTTACATCCCTAGACTACCATTTTCAGCCACACCCCCATTTATAAACCAGCTGTTACTCACTATAATGTGTTACCATCAACTTTGTACATATATTAAATATCAGTGGGCCATCTCAGTCATCCTCTTATCTCCTTTAAGAATCCACCAGGTACCACCAGATCTTGAAGATATTTTCCTACATTTTTTTCTAGAAGTTTAACGGTTCTTGCTTTTAGAGTTACTTTTTGTATAAAGTGTAAGATAGGGGTCCTTTCCCCTTCTTTTGCTATGGATATCCACTTTTCTCACCACCATTTGTGGAATGGTCTGTTCTGGCTGAGCTGGGTAGGTTTGACAGGCTAGTCAAAAATCACTTCACCATAGATGTGAGGGTCTGTTTTTTAACCATCCAGTTTGGTTCCATTGGTCTATGTTTTTGTCTTTATGCCAGTACCATGCTGTTTTTAACACTGTAGCTAGGTAATACACTTAAAGTCCAGAAATGACAGTCCTCCAATTCTTTTCCTTTTTAAGAGGTTTCTGGCTATTCAGTATCCCTTACCCTTCCAAATAAATTTGATAATCATGTTTTCCATTTATTTTTAAAATGCTGGTAGAATGCTTAGTGGGATTTCATTCAACCTGTACATCAATTTGAGTAGAATTGACATCTTAGTGATATTTAGTCTTCCATTCCATGAGCATGGAATGTTCTTCCAATTATTTCAGTCTTTTTTTTTTCTTTCTTGTAAGAAACAATTGCAGTTTTCTGAATAAAAGTGCTTTACATCATTGGTTAAGTTTATTCCTGAATATTTATGTTTTATCTGTCATATTATATTTTCACCACTCTTGACAATTTTAGTTATTTTTATTGATATATTCTTCATTTCTATTCTCTCTTTCAGGCCTCTCTCAGCTTCCTCCCTGCTAGAGGTGGGGCTGAAGCCTAGGCTAGGGCTGCAGGCCAATCTGGGTTAAAAAAAAAAAAAAAAAAAAAAAAAAAAAAAAAAAGTCACTACCATCACTGTGATTTTCAGTGAGCCTGGCTTCCCCTCATGTTGAGGGTGGAGTCAAAATTGCAGCTACTAGCCTCCTTCTGACTTGGACAGTCTCAAACTTTAGCTGTTCTTAGGGTTATATTTTAGCCAGCCGAATTTACTGATCAGTAGCTGAGATCGGTGACCAACTGTCTCTTCCTCCACTATTTTTGGGAAACGGAGCTTCCAACTCCTGCCACAGAATATCTCCTGGGGTGGCTTGCACTTCCAAAGTAGGATGATCACCAGCCTCTGTGGTGTCACCTGTAGTTTCCCAGAGAGCCTGGCACAGAATCCCCCAGCTTCCTCCCTGCCCAAGGTGGGCCTGGGGCTTAGGCTAGAGTGGCAATCTGATCTAGATGGGAAGAAGCCGGTCCCTACTAGTGATTTTCAGTCAGCCCTGCTTCCCCTTGAGTCAGGTACAGTTAAGATGGTGGCTACCGGTCTCTTTCTGACTTGGACAGGTTCAAACTTTAGCTGTGCTTAGGATTATACTTTACTTTATCCCACTGAATTTATTATCAGTAGCTGAAGTTGGTGCCCAACCTCTCTTCCTCATCCATTTTTGGGAAGTGGAGCTTCCAATTCCAGCTGCGGAACAGCTACCGAGGTGGCTTGTGCCTCCAGTGAAGGATGGGCACTAGCTTCCGTGGCATGGAGTGCGCTACTTATGAATCTTCTCTGAAGATGGGCAGTCTCATCCTTCCATTCTTGCAAGGATATTGCAAAATGCACTTCTGGCCTCCTGAAACCCCCAAAGAAGTGCTCTAGATAGCTCTGGGTGATCACCAACTGCCCGGGAGCAGGAGCTGATTCTAGGAGCTCTTTACTCTGCCACGAAACTGAAAGCAAGAGAATCTCATCCATTGTCTGTATGGCATTGAAGCCCCCTCTCAATGAGAGGTAGAGTGGACATCACCACCCCCGAAACCTCAGGAATGAGGAATGAACTATGGACTAGAGTGGACTTACTGGTATTTCACTATATACTTATTGTGATTCTAGAAAAGTAAGAAATTACAACATTGATGTGGAGGCAGTGGCCAATGGAGGCTCTGGGGGGGGGTAGGGAGAGGGAAAAACAGGTGTAATACAGAGCCCTTTTTGGGAATTGGGAATTGCACTGACAGATATAGGCCACTCTATAACTTCCCATTACCTGCAGAATTGTGTGGGAGAGTGTGTAAACTACAATGTGAACTATGGTCCATGCTCAGTGGCAAAGCCCCAGGATGCATTTATCAGTTGAAATGAACGTGCCACACTAATGAAGGATGTTCATGGGGGAGGGTGTGGGAGGTGTGGAGAGTGGGGCATATGGGATTCCCTATATTTTTGTGTAACATTTATGTAATTTAAGTATCTTTTAAAAAATAAAAAGAAATTAATTTCAAAAAAAAAAAGAAAAGAAAAGAAAAAGCAATTATCAAATTCATCTGGAAGGGAAAGTGTACCCAAATTTTCAAAAGCATTCTAAAAAAGAAGATTGACATGGGAGGAATTTCACTGCCTATCCTTGAAACAT
>JAKSZT010011424.1:0-15086 GCA_026826555.1 Tolypeutes matacus | reverse complement strand
TTCCTTCAGCTGATAGTAAGCTAAGCCTTTGAAGTCTGACAGGGGAGAGCCTGAGATTAATCGATCTATGGAGCTCGTGTAAGTAATTGATTTAGTAGTTACGAAAGCACGACCTTATACAGATAAGGCGAAGGACCTAGCTTCCCCTTTATCAGTCTTTTGCTGTAGGCTCTTCCCGCCGTCTTATCAATATGAAGAAAGAGAAAGAGTCAATAGCAGCAGAGGCAGAGCTTGCTCTTCGGGCTAAGATGCTGACTTTGCCGTGGAAAGCCTTGACCTTCCCTTGTTCTACCTTTCAACTTGGAGATGGAAAGGTGATTGAAGAAGATCACTCTATGCAAAAAACAGGAAAACGTGCAACCTCCTTCCCGCTTCTTCCTTGAAAAGAGAAGGTAGGGGCTCTGTTTCCGCATCCGTTCCATGTCTGTATTCATCGTTAAGATCTCCCGGTAGAATCGACTGGTAACTGAATCATTCCAATAGTTCCGAACAACATGGGCTCTTTGTCGAATGAGTTTGCATTCCTCAATCCAATCTTTCCATTTCCGACATCTAGAATAACTCGCTGGAGCACCCCTCCATTCACCTTTCGTTCCCATATGCATCGGCTTTTTCTAAATCGACATATGACGGCCCAACAGGTTCCCTTTCTTTCCGCCTTGTATTATAGGGCGAGCTTTGTTCGGTATAAGCTAGCGATACGCTTCGACAGTACTTCGCCCGATTCCTTTCAAGCCATTCCTGGTATAGCCCGGAAGCAATGCAGGTAGTTCGAAGCGGCTCGTCTTCGGCTTCCTTCCCGGATCTCGGAAATCAGGGCGAAAGGAAGTCTGGTACTAAGGTACTAAAAGGCCAGTATAGCTATGGAAGAAGATGCCATTTAGGACACCTTTCTGATGCTTAGTATAGTAGAGTAGTAAGTCAATGAGGAAGAAAAGGAAGCTGACCTTGTATGTGCATTTATTCTCTGATACTGTCTTCTTATTGCTGTATGGAATGCGATAAATCTTGAAAATCTTAAGGCGATTCCCTATTTCTATAAGCCGAAAGCCTGTAAGTAAGGGCCTATTCTGCAACCTCGTATCAGAGACCTGGCAGGAATACAAATAAGAACCCTAACTTCGTCCAGTCGTCACTTTAAAGTGGATATCAATGTAATGTCATGGCAGACCTCACTTTGAATGCTTACACAAAGTGGAAAAGGCAGGGAAAGGGACTCATTTCATTAGGCGTATATAATAAAACAATAGAAGTAGGCTGCACACGCATGACTGTGAGGATGGCCGCCCTTTGGTCCTCATAGAGGCGGTCAGCGGTTGCCTAAGATCAAGTCCGTCGTAGTCGAAGGGGAAAGGAAAGGGAAGTCCGTTTCAACATAGTCATAAGCCTAAAAAAGGTAGATTGGCTTAGTGTTCAGTCTATCATTGGTCTCCGGAATGGGTTATCACTGTCCAAATCCGCCACTTTGCTTGGTCTTCTATTCTCTTCCCTAGGTGAGCTCGCGTAATCGTCATTCTTGAAGGCCAATATTTGATCTTTTTTTTCGAAATCCATCATTGGCTAAACAATCATATGGTTCAAAACAAGAAACAGATAGTTCACATTCTAAAAGAATGGGGAAACAATGAAGAATTGTTTCAATAAGTCAAGGCAATTTTTAAAAATTGATTTATTGAGAAAGCCCTTGACGTCTAATTCCTTGCCATCCGAAACAAGCAGGTTAGCAGTCCCTCTCTCCTTGATAACAATCCATTTCTTTTTTCAATCTCCGTCACTGACGCTAGCCAGCGGATCCAATTGCTGCAGTTCCAAGCCCTGCTGCCGAAGTCCTAAAGGCATCTCGTTCACCCCTAAAGTCCCCCGTAGACGGCGCTTAGATATCCATTTCTTTCCTTTGCCGTATCAAAAGCAAAAGATTTCATCTTACCTTGGCCAGGTATAAAACTTGAAAAGAGAGCAGGTGCGAAAGCCACTATACTTCGTCGTTCGTCGTTCAGAAAGAAGCCGAAGAGCGAAGCGAGCAGGAAAAAGAAATAGTTGGAAGTTTTTTGCGAGTCCTAATAGACCCTGCCAACTAACAAATCATTTTGATCCGTGATCTTTTGTTCTTCTCTGTTAGAGTTTTATTATCTATATAATATCCATTAAGATTCTTTCTCAGAGGGCGTCGTGCACTTTATGAGATCCGAATGCCATAGATATCCGGAAATGTTAATCGATTTAAGTTACGTAAGACCTGACGCCCTTTGATTTGAAAGGGCTTTCCACGAATATTAATGATTTCACTTCCGAAACCCTGGAAAAAGAAGGTTTGAGGGCTAAGAGTATCGCCGGTAGCAAAGCAAGGCAATTCAATTGCTATAAGATCCTCAGCTTTGAACTTCCTCTATTCCATCTAGTTCATTGGAATTAGTTATTTCGACTCTTTCTGTAGTTCGGAAACTCCCCAGCTCATTATTCTTTGCTTGCTGAAAGGAAAACCCTAGTTGTTAAGATGAGGGCGCTTTTATTCGCTCTATTCCCATCCCAAGTCCTGGGCTAAGCTGAGTAGAGAAGAATTGCCTAACATCCGAGCAAGAGAAGAAAGGAGTGAAAGCTACAGGAAGCAGCTCAGCTAACGAGATAGACTCATATAGACTGTTGAATTACCGGAGTCTTCTAGTAAGACATCCGAGGCTCGATGCAGCTCTTCAAGAATCTTCTTTTTGAAACTTGCCTGAGGAAGTAGGCTGGGACCGCTTTCCTTGGTTGTAATGGCGAAAGGAGCTTGACTTAGGCTTCCAACCACTTCTTTCTTCTTTCTTAAGAGAAGTAAGTAGCCAGGCTACCATGGCAGGAGGCTTTGAAAGAATAGGAAGAAGTAAGCTCTTTGGAATATCGAGGTTTTTAGTGCTCGGATCTTCCTGTAGCTTCTTGTCTTACGAGTCCTCAGAGGAGCGTAGCAGCTCGAGTGACAACGAGAGGAGCAATGAAAGCGTTATGGAATAGGAATGATGATTAGGAGGTCAAGCCAATTCGTAATACAGGCTTGGTGGCTCTGGCTCCTAGTGTAAGCTTCACAGGCGAGGAAAGTAGCTATAGTGACTGGAAGCTGCTTGAGTTCCAAAACGACTACAAGGACTAATAGATAGGAGTTAAAGGAGAGAGTGAATCCAGAAAGAAGCTAAGGAAGGTGATTGGAATTATCCAGTACTCGTCAACAATCTTATTCTTATAGTAAACATATACTATAATTGGCTTACAGTTGTTTAGAGTTCCGATAGTACAATTTAGACGTGACGTCTAATAAATCCTACTGATAGAATGAGTTAGCCTACTGGATTCCAAGGGAATAAAAGAAAAATGAAGTGAATTGGAATTCCAGAGGAAGTAGATATCATAGCTCGGAATAGAACTCAAGAGTTCCTCGGAAACCAGTCGACTAAGTCTAACTACCTGACTTTACTTAGGACTTAAGAAAGAAGCTGACTGGATGCAGGAGGAAAAGAGTAGCAGGAGCTGGAGTTCTCTTCTTTTCCCTTCGGTCTCAAAACCATCTTCCTTTGTTCTAAAGAATCTACTGATCATAGGAGGAAATCTACTTAGATATGTCAAATTGGATTGGCTCAACCAATTTCTTTGCTATCTTCTAATGGGCAAGTGAATTCATTCGAATAAGATTAAAGTAATTCTGTAAATCGTAACCAGAAAGAAAGAATGAAGGTTTGCCTACGGCCCTAGCTAATCCGAGTAACGAGCTCAGAGTAATTCTTGGATACGGGCTAAGCATAAGGAAGACGTGATATTCGTCGCTTTCAAGGAAGCAACAAATGTTAGTGCGAGCTTTCACGGAAGACTACTCGGTCTAAAATCCTTCGCTACCGGCTTATCTTTCTTGGATAGTGAAATCTATAGCTGAACGTGGCACGCATGGACTAATAGAAATCAATATCTTCTATTGATATTGCCCCCCTTTCTTCCCACGATGTAAGCTACAACTCGAACGAAACTTTTGTGTTAAGAATATAGCCATCGAGAAATCCTAAAATCTCGAATGCCATCACTTACGGAAAGAGAGAAGGACCACTTAGCAAGCTACGCACCTTCTGTGACTTAAAGTCACTTTCAGAATGATAGACTGAACACAAAGGCAATGACGACAAGAGGCAGAAGCTCGTGCCGGAAGTGCCCCCAATTCCAGGCTTAGATGCCAGAATAGGCACTATGAAATCTATACCTTTCTCTTCTATGAGATCATAGAGTTTCCACAGCATTCCAAAACGGACTAGCTGAAGTGACTCGCCAATCGCGATTCACGACTGGAGCATCGAAGAAGTCTTGGATGGTTAGTCAGATCCATGCAATCACGTAGTACCATCGACAGAGCCATTGTCTTGTTTGACCTAGGATCGAAGAAGAGTTCTTTAACGAACATCTTCAGTGCTTCTAGATCTCATGAAATAAGGCAGAATTTATAACATTTTATTCTATCTCTTGCTTTCCCTTTATGATAAAGAAAGATCAAGAAGACTTTCTAGTCTGAAATTCATTTTGAAATAATCTATCAGTTCAGTTACTTAGCATGACTATGCTTACATCTTTTTGTATGTGATGTGTACAGGACTCTAAAAAAAATTGCTTTATCCGTACCAGAATAGGCGTTATGGCAAAGAACATGAAGAAAACAAAAGAATAAATTTGTCCAATAGTAATTGAGATAACATTTGATAGTGCAGTAATGCTCCCAGTTCCAAGAAAATGGTTTTGATCCCAAAAATATTTCAAAGCATCGGTGGCATATATAAGGAGTACTTAGTTGTTACCTCTTTATTCTTAGCTTATGCCTATCGGATGTGGACTCAGTCACTTTTTTCTTCACTTGCACCGAAAAGTCAGGCTTCCCTCAAGGCTAGCAGAGGGGGGAAATACAGTTGAGGCCTGGATCACCTAGAATATATAAGAATAAGATAATTTGCTATCTTTTCAATGCGTCAGGGAACAAAGGCATTCCTATTGACTACCCGTACACTGGTCTTGTCAGCCTCTCCTTTACACAAGGAAGGTCACTACTGCGAGCAAGTCTTTCTCGGATTTACTGTGTAATCTAACAAGGCAAGGGGAAAGGGTATTCTTGAAACTAAACCAATACTCCCCAGGTAAAGAAAGAGTAGCAGCTTGACCATTTGTGTACGATACAGCTTCTGTGGTTCCGCTTGCTGAAGAAGAACTTCCATCCCAGTTAATGTTTTGCCGGTAAGAAATGAGTTCAAGGTACCACTAGTAAAAAAAAGGAATCTCTTTCCTGATCTAGAAAATCTGTTTGCATTAGCTCTACTTAAGGTCCCGGCCTATAGTAGTTGTTAGCGTTCATCACTCTATTCTCCTCCTTCTGCCTCTGTTCTAGTTAGTGAGTACTCTTTTAGGATCGCGTCACGAGTCGGAGAGTTCAAGCGCTTAGACCTGAAACAAAAGAAACTCGATCTGATTCATGCCCTTAGGATGAATATCAACGAATTCTCTTCATACGAGAATAAGCTTACGGTGTCGGACAATAGGCTTCCTCGAGTATTAACCATGCCACTAGGGGGCAAGACCATCAGAATTTAAAGCATTACGTGGATTCTACTTTATTTCCGACAAGTCTAATAAATAGTAAGGAATATGCCCGGAATCCGTTCTTTTCGTAGCCGCGTTTGCCTACTGAGCTAGACCTGGTGAGATCACCCGAGGCTTTTCCAGACGAAATAAAGTAAGTACTCTGAGACATTTTAGAACAGTCACTTTGGTCGTTACACTCTATCGGTACCATAATAATTTCCCTCTAGGCCACTTCAGTCATTGCTAGTATTAGATCAGCTGCGGGCAATGCTTGCATCTCCCCAGCTTCTTTGAACAGATGGAATTTTTTGTTGATTTCGTCGTAGCAAGAACAGTAGCCTGCCCGGCTCTACTAGTCAAGTCGTCATTCTTTTGGATCAGGAAATTGGTTGGTTAGTTATCCTGGCTTGGGGCAAAGGCTCTCGTCCATTTCAAAAGTGGAAATGAAAAAGAAAACAGACTTTTTTATATTACCCGATCGGAGAATAGATATGAAGTTAGTTAGAAACCTCTCCTGTTAGCTTCAGGCCTTTTTCCCGTGTCCGGTTGTTTTTTTTTGCCGAAAAGAAAGCTTGGAACCTTTCCTCCTTCAAGCCGTGCCCCTATTGAGTAAAGGCTTGACGTAACGTAAGAGGACATGAAATACGAATCATGTTTGTGAGAACCCTATCTATAAAGTTCAATCCCAGAGCCTATGTAAAGAGACTAGACAATCATCTCTGTCGTGGGTCCTCGGAAGATTCTATATATAGAAAATAGAAAGATTTTCAGGAGGTGACACAGATAATGATCTTTCTTTGTTTGCAGCAGACTGACCTGCCCACAGAGCGGTAAAGAGCCAGCCTAAGCCAAAGAGTCAGTGCAACTTTCCGTATTTCTTCTCAGAATATGTAGTGTGGTTGAAGAGAGGGCTGCTTCCCCATAACTAGTTGATAGTTGAGTGAGGCCAACAAAGAGCAAGGCCCGGCCGTCATAAGAAAGACTCTTTTTTCTAATTTTCAGTGGGTTTGCCCACTTTCTTCCGTTCATAATTCTTCAACAAAATTTCGGGTTATTTGCCAATGAATTACAAGAAGAATGGGGTTCGGGTCAAATCAAATCTCCTTACTAAACGGCTGATCCGGCGACATTGAAAAACTCTACAAAGGTAAATTCAAGCCCACAGAAATGAAAAAACTAACTCTTTCTTTTTCGAAACCCCTTAAGATTAAAAGAGGAAAGATACTTAACTCAACTAAAAGGAGGAAGGGACCATGCGGAGTAATACGGAAGGGGAGGCTTCTTCAGAGGTAGTGATACCCTTTATTTCAGCAAGGCAAGAGAGGAAATGAGAATTGTTTTAGGACCACATACCCTAAAAGATTGAGACCCCGAGCTAGTAGTAAGATTTAGTTTCCAAAGGAAGAGTTGGAGTAACTAAATAAATCAGTCTCTTCAATTCCCAAACCCTTAGATTCAATTACCATTCTATTGTTGCCCATTCCCTCAGATCTGGGAGGAAAGTCAAGTAAGAAATGCAACTGGCTAAGGATAGCTGCAAGCGTCAGATGCTAAAGTCGTTTATTTAGTTCCAGGGGACGTAGTATTAAGATCAGTCGGAGATTTCTATTGATATTGTTCTTGTTCAAGTTTTTTTTTTCGGCCGTCGATTCAGTCTAATGCCATGTAAGGAAATTTCACTAGGTCAGGTTAGAAAGTCTATTAGGCTTAAGTTAGCCCGGCTATAGTTAGGAAAGCAAGAAAGAAGTCATATTTAGTGTTACTGCGAAATCCAGTAGAGGCAAAGCCTTAAAATATTTGATTTTCTTTATTAGGAAGTTGCAGCCATAGAATAGAATCTTCACCCGGCTGAGGTAGCAGCAGTTTCAGAGTTCGTTACACGTCCGGATTTCAGTCTTTATATTATGATAAAGTTACGGGGGAAATTAAGCCGTAGAAGAGAATCTCAATCTGAGGCAATGCCTTAAAATAGAATGGAATCTTCCACTTTAGCTGCGAACTGATTTTTCTAGGGGAAAGCATCATCTCTTAATGCCTTAGTGCCCGCTCAGTGAACTACTATAGCAGCAAGAGCTGCAGCCTCTGATTCAGTTTCAAGCTCGGGATTCTCTTATTCTTCAACAGCCCTGGGAAAGTCGTGACGTAAGTTGCAGTAGAAGAGGAAGTAGCTACTTTAGCTGCTAACAGACCAAGATAAGCCTCCAAAAGGAGAAGATGAAAGAAAAAGGGCATTTATTCGCATCCATCATTTTGAGGTAGAATCACTCACTTTACATTCGAAACGGCTGTTTTCGACTAAAAGACAGAGAGGTGGGCATTTGAAGCACTTTTGTAAAGATAAGGAAAATGGCATCTCATTCTTCTTATTGACTTTACTACCAGAAAAATAGAGGAGTGAAGTGGGTCATGAACGAAATAAGATTAGTTGCTTGCTTGCTTTCAACTCATTCTAAGGTCAGGCTTTCCAGAACTAGGAATCGTAAACTAAATAGAAAGAGGAGGTTTTCAACTAATGAGATCGCAGTTTCAACCTTTCAGTAGAGCTCAAACCTCTCCTTGGCAGTTGCTTCGTTCCTCTCCCGTTGGTCGAGATCTTTGAACCTGACTCTTCCCACTGAGCCAGATACGGAAGTTGGATGATCTGAAAGCCTGCTTCTCTTCCTAAACCCTTGGGAACTTCAAAAGGAAAGTCCATGGTAACATACTATAGAATCCGCTACGAAGGACGAAATGAAGTGGGCTCTGAAAGCCTATTCTCTTACCCAAAAGCCAACGATGAAATGAACTACGAAAGCTACTTCTCTGACTTCGTTGATAAGACAGAAAAGACACTTATAGCTTGGGAAGAGGACTTCAGTCTAACTATTTAGTTACAGGTAGAGAGCTGGTTGAAAGGCCTTCTGCCAATTGAGATGTTCACGTCAGGCTGTTTTCTTGTCTATGGGATTTCGAGAGTTATAGAATGCGTTCCAATTACTGTAGTCGGAGCATAATGTAGGTTAAAAGCGAAAGAATGAGTTGCAGCTTCCGGCAGCCTAACATTCACATTCACTTTAGACCGGGGTATTGAAGACAAAAGAGTAAGAGCTCTAAGGTCAGCTGGAAATAGCATATTCAAAGAAAGGTTTCTTTCCTCTTCCCCTCCGGGCTCTTCTATTGCTTATTGCTTATGGCTCATAAATCCCTTCCGAAGCTAGCAAGAAATCTCTTATTTCAAGCGGTAATAGAAATAGAAATTCCTATCCGAGAGAACTCATTCTATTTTGAGACAGGCCGTGACTTCATCAAAGAAGGCAGCTCCCCGGGAAGTCTTTGAGGATGCGCAGGTCTTTACTTCTAAAGGTCCCGGATTGAATGAATTTCTTTCTGAAGTCGGAAAGAAGTTATTCCGTTATCTATCTGATCTATGCCTTAAGAGTTGATAGGAAGAAGTCTTGACGCCATCCTGTCTTCCCCGCTGGGGTCTTACAGCCTATTCTATTCAAAAAGCCATAAGGGATCCAACCGTAACTCAGTCTAACTAACTGACGCGTCAGCCCTGAGACCGGAGGGTCAGAGAAGAAGAAAGCAAGAGGCTAAGGATCGAAACTATCTGTCTGAGGTGAGACGGAAATGAGATATTTAGAAAGTGTGCAAGGATTTCCTTTCTATTGTTCTTGCGTGAAATCCCGCCTCAGATCTAGTATTCGAGGAAGAAGAACACCAATATAAGGAGATATATTGAGCTATTCCTGCTCTTGAGCTATTCACTGATCTTACCCGGTAACATACGTCAGAATAAGATCCGCGTCAGGAAATTCTGTATAATCTTCTCTTCTACTTTATCCGGGAGCAGCTATCAGAGTCTGATTAGAAATGACTATCCCCAGCTGATCAGTTAGAAACATAGTATGGAGGTCCCTTGCTTTGTGGTCTACTAAGACTTTCTTATTCATTCATCACTGACAGGAATTGCTACTTTTGAGCCTGCTGGAAGTAAACCAAGGGGAGACAACTCAATAGGTAGAGTCAGTGTCCTATTGGCGGAACGGTAATAAGGCTGACGTTCGACTAGCAGCTTTCACGTGACGAGATTGGAACTAAACTTATACGTCATTGGGATCTACTGTGTAGGAGATCCCCCTTCATTCCATGTTAGCCTATTTGATTAGTCATTCTTCTATGATCCTAGTCTTCAACGCCTTGAGAGGCGGTAAGTTCATTGGCCCTAAAGGCTTCTTTGTCCTTTCTCTTAGCTACCTACTTGCTTTATGCTAGCGCCACTTCTGTCTACCGGTTCTGGGATCCCCTATAATGAATTAAATGAATGTGGCGAATAAGCCCCGCCGGTAGGTCAGGCAGCCTCTGTTTGGTTCGTGTTTCAGCGATGGTGAAGCTGACTTCAACTGGCATTTCCTATCTATTGTATTTTTTATCCGCGATGTCATTCAGAGTTTAATAGCAATAAAGATCATAGCTTTCGAATAATCAGCCCGTCAGCCTTATCTGTGCTAGCATTCCGAATGAAAATATGTAGGGCTATCTGTAGCCAGTGTGGAAGTCTCATAGCTCTCCGAATTATTAATAGATAGGTCTCTCTATAGGCTCTTTAACAACACCGGCGTAACGAGTTGCGAACCTTCGATTGCTAGATGAAGAGCCCCGCCAAAGCCTGCAAACTTTGCATTTCACCCGTGAGCTTAATGATCCTGATGAGATTTGCTCATCCTAGAGCTGTAGCAATGAGTAAAGACATAGCGGCTATGTGCCTTCTTCTAAATGAATGATCACTTTGCCACTAGTCTTGGTTCGATCCGGACTTTGACTTAGGTCCCTTAATCATAAATCATATGAGCTACATCGAAAGTGGGAGGTAGATATTCTACGAATGGGCTTATTCCCTGCTCCATACCCGGCGGGAAGTCCAGTATGCCTTCCTTTGAGCTACTAGCGACCAAAGCTCTGTACGTATTAAAAGAAATGAGTGAAATTCCCTTTTTCTACCGAAGGTGAGCAGCGTGTATGTCTTACTGTCCTTACGTCAACACCTGCTGAGTGAGAGATTGATGGTTGAGCTCTGTCTGTTCGAACGGAACCAATAGGTTCAAGCTCTTCTTCCTTCTCCCCTTCTTTATATCCTATTTCCCCCGTCTTTTTGGCGTAATCGACAGATTGAATCGTATATGGACTAGTTGCACCCATCACCTGCCCCAATGCCTGTATCAACTGTTGTTTGAATCGGACACCCGTAACGAAGAAAAAAGTGTCTACTTTTTAAAAACCCGACCTGTGCTTGAGAAGCCTAAAAAGGCACATTCTCTTTCTAATACAAGTCCTGTGATTGAGAAAGAAGTCAATAAGAAATTCCTTACGCCTAAAAGTAAGTTTGAAAGCAGAAGTTAGAAAGTCAGGTTATGCCGTCTTTACTCGATCTAAAGCCAAAGGCCTATTCCCTGCTCCTCTATCTATAGTTTAGTGCAGTCTTTCAATTCCGGAGGAAAGGACGTATAAAGCCAAGCCGCCTAGTTATGACTTAGACGTAAAGAGATTGATTGATTTAGTTACTCCTGCTTCTGAGAAGTCAAGTATTGAAGTAGACCCGTCAGTCTTATATGAAGTCAAGTAGTTCCTTTCAGTCAGCAGTCGGAAAGAACTCTAACACCTAGCCCGAGCCCGTAGTATGATTTAGTAGTTTTCCCGGGGAATTAGAAGACTTAGTTTGACTTTCGGAGAAGCTGCAATGAACTCTAACTCATAAGCATGATACGTCAGCACTACGTAAGCAGAAGGTGCAATTCGAATTCTAGCGCAGTCTTTACATTTCTGGAAAATGTTCAAGGCTTTCTCCTTAGTCTCTTACTATTCCCTGATCTGCCCGTGGGAAGTCAAGTAGTTAGGAAAGCCTTAACTCCCAAAACTACTAAGAACCCTGGGCCATATCCCTGTGAATCTATTCAATTGCCCGTTGAATCAGTTATTAGTCCCATAGATTGAGGAAAGGTTGATTATGCTGCTTTCTCTTCTGACTTAGATGCAAGGCCGGACTTACAGCTTGAGAATCAAGCAAGGACTTTCTTTAGTTTAGCAGTTAGACTTAAAGAATTCCCATTGGCAGTTCGAATAAATGCCTAATTTACCCTCCGCAGGATCCTGACTGAGTTTAGTTTCTAACTTCAAGGCTATGTAGAATCCTAGGTTTATCTTTCTAATACCAGTCATTAGTTCCGGCTATCGCTCGTCAGTGATAGCGCCATCGAAAGAGAGAGTGTCAAACAGTCAAACTTCGATACCTAAATTCATTCATCCAAAGACTATCAGAATAGTGGCTGTCTTTCGAGTTGGAAAGATAAGAAGAGCTTGACCGATCCATTCTGAAGGGAAGAAGGGCTTGCCTAGATCTCGTATTCCATCTGCCATAGACGCTTTCTTTTTACTGCGCAAGCAAGCCGGGGATTTACGACAGACTTTGAAGTCGGAGAATCCGCTGCTCCTGCTACCGCCCCTAAATTACCGAATAAGGAAATACGGCCTTTACCTTATCCTTATTAGCGGTACCCTTGGCTTAACAACATCAAAGAGGAATGGGAAGACAAGAGAAGAGAATGCCCGGGGAACCGAGTCTTCTTTAATAAAAAAATAAAGACATAGGGTTGCCCAGAACAGTTCTCCCAGCAAGGGGAAGACTAGAGGAGGAAGAGGGGACAGCACAGCGCAAGTTTTTACATTCTTTCTTTTCAGATCTTTCCTCCGGTCTTTCTCTAAATAGCTTAGCTTCCACTTTTTTGCTTTCTTTTTAATGGATAACCAATTTATCTTACCCGTTTAGTTAGATTGAAGGCCCACTCTTGGCGTCGCTCTATTGGGCGGAGCTTTATAGCTCGACTAAAGGACGATAGAACAAACCCATCAAAGACGAAAGAAACGATAGGCAAGGACTCGAACCCTGCGCATGTGAGACCTATCTCTCTATCTCCATCTATCTCTTCCGCAGACAGGAGTTCCACTACTAGATTAGGTGCATCTTCGTATATATTCATTGATAAATCATGATATCACTTTCACTCCGCGGTTCTTCCTTTTCTTGAATGATTGAACGTAGGACTGGAACTCCCCTGCCTGAAACTGCCATACTGAACACTTATTGAATGATTGAACTCTTGCCTTCGTCTTTCCAGTTTCAATCTCAGAAGTCTCGGTTGATTCCTACGTATACTATTGATCATAGCGGGATTATCAGACTACTATCAGGTATCGGACTAGCTTGAAGCTATATTCCTACTTGATGCTCTCTTCCCCTACCCTACCTTGGTCTATTCCCTTTAGCTCGAATCCCAACTCCTAACAGAGTAGCTCTTTTCCCACTTCAAGCATAATTTCAGGCGTCAGTGAAAGCTAGAACTCTAAAGCGAGAGACTATAAGAGTAAAAAAAAAGGCCTTCGACTCAAATCTTTCTAGTCATAAAGCTCGTTCTTTCACTCATAAAAGATGATGGATAAGCAGTCGTCCCTTATGTTAAGTAGACAAAACAGGCATTTCCAGAGGTCTTTGAAAACATGTTCTTATTTTTTCGTATGCGCAGATTAAGGCCCACGTAGAGTAGTTGTATGATCGCACGGCGTCCCGGTAGACGCTTTCTTACTCACCTTTGATGTAAGGGGAGGAAGGAGAATCTCAGTTCGTTTACCTGCGTCTGCATCTTATTTCTTAACCAAGAGCTAGCTTATGGATCAGATATCGATATTGGAAGATCAGGCCCATCACTTCTTCTTGACTTCGATGATTTGCCTGCTTTAGTCTGGATCATCGACAATTGGAGAAAGAGATCGAACTGGGTGGAAGGTCGGCAAATGGGGGAGAGATCTAATTGCCTGAAGAATCTTCAAAGTCAAGGTGTTGTTTGTTGTTCGCGTAGCAAGGCAAGCGTCATTGGATTTTGATGTGGATGGGTTCAGGCTTGCTTGTCTCGCTCTCATACATATCATATATTCCCTTTCGTCTTCAAAAGGTAATTGCTAGCTTCTTTGGTTTCAACCAAGTGGGCCTAAACCAATGCTCGCTGTGCTTTCCCTGTCACCTTTCGAATAGTAACTTCCTCCCTTACTTAACTTAACATAGGCCGATTCAAATCAAAATAAAGAATTTAGAGGCAGTGGATCAAGATGACAAGTACCGGGGACTTCCCACTTTGTTTTATAGGGAGATCAAAGAAGCTGGTATTAAGTATTGTTAAAGATCGGGTATGTAAGAAGCTTAAAGGGTGGAAGGAGCGTAGCCTCTGTCAAAGGCTGGCAGGGAGGTTCTGATCAAAGCTGTGGTAAGGCTATCCCTACCCAGATTATGAGTGTATATCAAATTCCTCAAACTTAAACGATATGTGAGCAGATAGAGTCATTGATTAGCCAGTTTTGGAAAAAAAAAACTCGGCTTCATATCTATTCTCCGATCGGGTAATATAAAAAAGTCTGTTTTCTTGTTTCATTTCAATCCTGGGCTGGAGATTAAGTTCATAATCCTGAGTCTAAAGTACTTTTAATGTTCAAAGCTCGGTATTTCCCCAGAGGTCATTGTCTAAATGTTCTGTCCGAGTTACACGCGGAGGAGCCGAAGGGAGGCAAGATGGATTATTGAGAAAGGGTCGAGAAAAAGCATTGCCTCTTTCTAAATTAAGAAAGGTTACTACAGAACAGAGGTCCTCAAACTTTACTGCTTATTTTTCTTATTTCTAATAAGTCCGTGAGAGAGAAATGCAACTGTTCATGCAGCCTGCACATGATTCGCCAAAAGAAAGAGGAGGTTTATCTTAACATCAGAAGGTACGGAGGAGAATGAGAGAATAAGCAAGAACCTCGCATAAATCAAATCTTTGAGAGAAGGGCTGCGACTGGCAAGAGACTGAAAGATTTTCAAACCTTGTCTATTGATATAAAAGTATGCCTGCCACATTGGAATTCACAATTTAATCTGTCTTTGTTCTCCTAAGCCCTATACAGAGGATAGGCCAGTTCGCTTGAACCGATTTTATGATCTGATCATAATCTTCTTGTACATCGGCAGGCTCCGTCGGATCTAGTCCAGTATAAATGAAAGCCTAGTCTCCATGTTTACTGGAAAGAAAGATAGGGGTAGGGAAAGAGATGGCGCAGTATAAAGGCCTCTCCGGAAACTTTGAATCTTCGTTTTTCGTTCGTCAGAATAGAATCGATGTCCAAAGCTTCATCGGCAGTAATCGGTGTAAGAATAAGAAAGCAAGGGACGAGGAGCATATAAGTCAGGCAAATCGAAAAGACTTAGATCAAGCTAGGGGAAGCGCTTTCAGGTTCGTTCGCTTAGCGAATCTCTAATTAGTCTTAATTCTTAAGTGATATAAATAATGTCTGTGTCTGAACTGGGGAGTGTCGGCCCACGGTAAAACATTGTCTTATTTCAGATGAAACCCGAAAGAAGATCGAAACATTCTGTTGTCGACAGATAACGCAAACAAAAAAGGGTGACCTGGCCCTGGGTCCCCAGGGTTAGAGTCTTCCCTACG
>JAKSZT010011315.1:6403-18008 GCA_026826555.1 Tolypeutes matacus | reverse complement strand
ATGGAGCCGCCCGGGAGCCGGCAGGGCCGTGCGCCGCCGCCGCCGCTGCTGCTGCGGCTCGCGCTGCTCGCGTTGCTGGGAGGCGGTGGCGGCGCCGCGGCGCTGCCCCCGGGCTGCAAGCACGACGGGCGGCCCCGAGGGGCTGGCAGGGCTGCGGGCGCCGAGGGCAAGGTGGTGTGCAGCAGCCTGGAGCTCGCGCAGGTCCTGCCCCCGGACACGCTGCCCAACCGCACAGTCACGCTGTGAGTAGCTCGCGGGGCGCAGCTCTCAGCTCGCGCCGGGTCTGCCCCCGCCCGGCCCATTCTCTTAGCGCCCGCGGCTGTGCGCGCGGCTTTTGGAGAGGGGTCCCGCCGGCACCCATGAGCCTTTGTGTGGAAGGAGTCGCAGGCAGGGGGGTCGTGCTGATGGAAGCCCTCGGCTTGCTAGGCATGAGCCCAGTTCGGGGGAAGGCCGGTGAATCTGCCTCCGAGCCGCCTCCCGGCCCCGCTAGTTTGCGGAGTAAAAGTTTTCACGAGTTGGGGCGCGCCGGGCGCAGTCCCGGACGCTTCTGTCGTCGCGCGGTGCCACGTGAGGATGCAAGTAAACATGCACCCAGTAGAATTAAATCTCATTCATCTGGCCTTGGGCGCCCGGAAACCGCAGTGCTCTTTTAGAAGTTCTGGTTCTTCAGCTTCTGTGCAAATTGAGCTGCGCTTTCGATAGCAGAATATTAAAAACGTGGCTAGGTAGAGATGCAGGGACTTTGAATGGCCCAGTGTGTGATCCCCAAACTGCGAGACGATTTGCCTTTTGCTCTCTTAGTTTTAGTACATTTAAAGAGTACCTTTGTAAAATTCAGTTGCGATTAAGGACTAGAAACTTCTGAGATGAGGTCCTGCACCATCCAATAGAATTTCGTGTGTAAAAATTTCGAAATTGAAAACTCGGGGTTTGTTGAGCTTCCCAACTCGAACTTTTGATTCTCGGATTGAGTTTCAACCTGGAAGGAAAGGTTTTGCCCTCCTAACTCGCTTTGCTAGGATTCACGTTCTAGTTTTGTAAGCGTAGTTTTGCCAGTTCTAGCTGAACAGTAGGGTCCCAGTGTCTTTTGGTTTTATTTTCTGAACGATGAATTGGTTTGGAAAGGTTAAGAATCAGTGTTACTAATGGCTATTTTGTCGAAATGAAATATGAGTCTCCTGGCTCTGAGCTCCTCCATGTTGGTTCTTAAAAAAGAAATCAAGGCTGCCGCTCCAAAAATGTGAAGGTGAGGGCATCAGCTAGAGCTATGAAACAATCCAAAATACACTTTTCAGTTTAACCCAAATTAAATGAGAGGATATCTGCAAGACTGGTATAAATGTCTTTAACACCTTTGTGTATTCTTTATTAACATTTGTCTGCGTTAAGAAATAGTTAACACAAAAGTTTTTCTGTTTATGAAGACATGAAGATGGGTAAAATCGTTTTTGTTTTGCTTGACTCTTTTATCAACATTTTGCAATTTGATGGTGGCAGCAGTTGTATATTCTTTTAGCCAGATTCTTTGAAGTGGAAATTTGGGTGTGGGAATTGAGTCAAGTCTAGAAAACTCCAATGTTGGGAAATGCCTCATGTTGCTCTGTAGAAGTTAGTCCTCATACAGTGATGCTATAAACATTTGGGTTCTGGAAAGTGGCACGTAAGTAAGTTGATTCAGGTTTACACTCATCTCTTCTGAAAGGTCAACAGTTCCAGCTGAGTTAGATCAACTACTTGTATATAGGCAGTTTTGTTTTGCAGGAAAGAATAGGTGATTCTTTAGGAAAGTTGCTTTTAGGCACATTACCAGTTAAAATATTTTACTGCAGTTTTCATGAACTACTTTACCGAAATATAAGTGCCATTACAATGTCATTATTTTAATCCCCCCCCCCCTTTTTTTTGCAACTGAGCGTTCAATAGGTGAAAATAAAATTAATAAAATTTATTTAGTGAATGGGAAGAAATTTTAATTTAAGGTCATATAAGCTAATGTTCTGGATGAAGTTGATTCAAGTTATATCAGGTGTGATAGAGGGTCTTATGGTCCAGCCCCCTCATTTTAATAGTGAAGGAATCAGAGGGTCCCCGTGGATTTGCCCACGTTTTCATAGTGGATTAGCCGTGGGGTCCTTGTCCCAGACTTGATGCTTCATTTTACCTCCCTGCCTTCTTAGTTTAGCAGTTTTGTTGAGGGACTCCTAGGTGGCAGATAGCATGCTGAGATTTGGAATATAAGAAAGTTACAGGTATATGGGGAGAAAGATGCATGAATTAAAGTCTCAGAACAGTATGGTAAATGCGGTATGGTAAGTACAGGGGTGGAAGGAACCTAGAGAGGCAACCAAGGCCGCTTTGAGGCATGTTTGGTGAGATCGAGGATCTGAGGTGGGCTTCCTGGCCGATTTGGAAATGATGAAAAAATTGAGAAGATGGCTAGGAGGAGAGGGGAAGAAATGAGGCAGTGGGAGGTTGGGGAGACCTCAGCAAGAGTATGGACTTGGAGAAGACAGTGTCCGATGGGGATGCTGGGCAGTTGGCATCGCTGGAAGGTGTTGAGGTTTTGTTCTTTAGGTGTGGCCGTTTTCAGCGGAGATGTTACGCAGCCACAGCATGGAATTGCTGGGAATTGGGAAGATGGCAAGGATAAGATACCTTCTTTTTTCTTTTTTTTTTTTTTTAAAGATTTTATTTATTTATTCATTTATCCCCCCACTGCTGCTCGTGCTCGCCGGGTCAGCTAACCACGCCGTGCGGGCGGGCCTGCCCGGGGCCTCCCATATGGTAAACGGGAGCCCCACTAATTGAGCCACAGCCGCTTCCCAGGATACCTTCTTTTTAAAAAAAAATAAAAATAAAAATAAGGCTGTTTCTATTTCGTGGATGACTGGACTTGGACGTCAATGTAGCCCAGAGCTCAGTCCCTCAAAAAATTAAAAAGTCTTAGGGAACTACACTGATTAAAGTGGATCTAGAGGGGGTCTGGCAGGAATCCTTGGTTTGACCCCACTTGTTCCCTGAGTCTCATGTAGCCTTTTGTTACAAAGCATTGAATTATACTTATTATTTTTAACATGTAAATTGAATCACAATTTACTTGTGTGAAGTTTTTGTTGGAAATACGTTATTTACTATATTCCTATTTCTCTTGTGAAATGTTGCCTAATACTTCTAGTGTTTATGAGGACTTCATGGATAGAAGGTTTTATAGATTTACTCTTGCTTTTTCAAATGTTAGTGGTTTCCTGATGATGCCACATGGAGATTCTAGACGTAGGTTTTTGCTTTGGTTTTTGTTTTTAAAGATTTGCCAAATAGTTTAGGGACAAATTCTAGTTTTTTTCTCACTGTTTAACAAATGAAATAGTGCATGAGGTTTGGGTTTTACCTTATAAAATGTTATGTTTGTTTTCAAAGAACTATTTGGATGCCTCCATTGTGCCCAGCTCAGTACCAAGTACAAGGAAAGGAATGCTTATATTGTCCGGTAACTTAAACCTAGTCTGGGAAGAAGGATTTGCAAAATAGGAAGCAGACATTTAGGAAACAATTAACAGAATGTCTGTAATTAAATAATAAATCCTGCACTGCAGCCTGTTTAAATGCTATAGGAAGCCTGAAATGGGGAGAGATCCATGTGGCTTTGGAATGATTGGAAGATATTTTTATTTTCCCTCAAAGTTAGGACTTGAGCATAGCCTGAAGGAAGGGAAAGATTGGATTGGGTGAGGGTGGGGGAGCCCGCATTCCTGCATTAATGGGGGGGGGAGGGTGGCCGGCCCAGCTGAAATGGAGAGACATGTTAGGAGAACCAGGGTTTGGGAAACTTTGGCCTATAAATAAATATATATAATAAAACCTAAAAAAATATGTTTAAAATCATAAATACCATTTAGGCCTGGTCAAGGATAATTAGGGCAAGGGTGTGCAGATGGGAAAAAGAGGTGGTCCAGGCAGACCAGGACACAGGAGCAGTGGGGGAGCTGGAAAAGGAGACTGAGAAGAGACAGGTAGGGAGATTGGGGGGGGCGGGGTGGGACAGCAGCGGAGAGTCTGGTCACAGACGCCAAGAGAAGAATGTTTCAAGGCAGGAATGGTCCCTCCCCAGATCAGGTGCATTATGACCAAGGAATTGACCACAGGGTTTGACAACCTGGAGGTTTTGATGTCCTCAGGGAATGGTGCCTGTGCACCTGAGGGGATAGGAACCAGGTTGGGGTGGCGGGAAGGGAGAATGAGGAGATGATGGTAACCACGCCTAGGCTTGGTGTGAAGGGAGTAATGATGTGTCATCCAGCGAGTTTCCTTGCCAAGGCAGGAAATGATAGGGCACATCTGAATTCAGTTGGGAGTAGAGCAGGAGAGAGAGAGGGAGGTGAAGGGTGGAAGATGGAAAGGGGTTATGTAGAAGAGATGGGGAGTTTGGCTTTTGAGTGCAGCAGGGATTCATCCCCACAACTTTAGGAGGGAGGGCAGTAGGGGTGGGGGAGGGAAGGTGAGGGAGTCCCTGCCCCATGCTTCTCTGTTCTCAGGACATGATAGAGGGTGAGGGAGGAAGAGGCCTGTGGACCGGGCAGAGGAGGTGTGAAATGATCCTTTGAGAAAGTGGGAAGGTCCACCTCCTGGGGATTGCAGAAAAGTGACCTGGGTGGAGTTATGTGCTTGTGATCAAATCCACAGGGAAGTCAGTCAGCACCGTTTTGTGTTTCACTCCAGCAAAAATCAGCCCAGAGGTGTGAATCTTGAGTTGAGCCAGGCTGCTTCTTTGCCAGGTGCATGCAACATTGGAGAGAGGAACAAAGTAATTTTTAAAAAAGTTTAATATCCATTTTATTTTTTTTTCTAGAGATTAGTTTTTCTTCAATCTTTAAGGACTCAGCTCCTTACATCGGCTCTGGTAGAGGTCACCGGGCAGCACGTGCAGGTCTGAATCGGGGTGGGGGGTGTTTGGGCCTTCCTGGCTTCACAAGAACATTGCCCCGCCGCCTTGCTGAGAATGGCACACCTCACGCAGTAATGTAGTTCTACTTATAGTTTCGGAAGCACAGGCCTTGAAGACACTCCTTTGGAAATGTCCTTTGGAATGGTGGGCTCAATGGCCTTATCCTTTGGCATGCAGGGCCGCAGTTCACGCAGCAGGTGCAGTCCGTGCAGCTGATAGGCAGCCCGTGGTCATGGCCCTTTTTGGCATATCCTTGTTCCTTTTCTTTTTCCTCTAGAAAGTGAGCACCTGAGAGAATCAAAATGATTTTAATGAATAGACCAGCCAGTTGTTATGGCCTGAATTCCTACTGGGGAGCTGCTGGGTCAAGGGTGAAGTTGTCACCTTATTTCCCAAAACTCAGCAGTAATAATTTTTTCTTTCCATGGATACCAGTTGAGGCCCTGTTAGGTTGAGGCACAGTGCTGAGTGTTAGGGGTTCCGGGATAAAATAAGAAGACATGATTCTTTCATCCTAGGATTACGGTCTTATGCACAAATTCTCTGCTTTAGCCAAAGTGTTCTTCTCATTGTCCCCTGAACAGTTTGTACTTTGCTTCCCGTGGCTAAAACTGTCACCCTTGTGGATTCTCTGCTCTGGTAAATTCTGGTAACCTCTGATTCCTTTACAATCTGGCTCAGCTGCTGTGAACTCTTCATGCACTGTTCTAGCATTTTGGTCTCTTCTTTCTCTAAACCCTGGTTAGTGCTTATCATCTGTGCTCATGTGTCACTTTATTTTATTTTATTTTCCTATTGATTTATTTATTACTATGTGATTTTGAGATAGAAATAAAGACTATGAATTCTTTTTTTTTTTTTTTTTACCGGGAGGTCCCGGGGATCGAACCCGGGTCCCTCCATATGGGAGACGGACGCCCAACCAGTAGAGCCACATCCGACCCCTCATGTGTCACTTTATATGATACTTTTTGTTCTTATGATGTATATGTCCCTTGAAGGTAAGGACTGTGAGACATGTCTTAGCACCTTGCCTGGCATATGCGTGGGTTTGTAATTGTTACTTATTGACCAGAGTAATGCTAACAAAGATGAGAATGTATGGTGGCAAATCAGGAAAAGTGGAGGAAGGAAGATGGATGTGAATTTAAAATTTTTAACCAATTATATCAAAGGAAAACACTTTAAAATTTAGTTTGGGTCAGCATTTCATAGCTGTAGGATCTCCGATTCAAGAGTAGGTATCTTAAATCTATCTACAGCTACATTCGACCCACTTTGTCTCGTGTGTGTGACACACACACAGAAAAGACAGGCATTGGGAAGGTTCTCTGAGCTATTGCAGACTCTTGGGTAGACTTAGGCATTGGTCCATGAATGCAAGTGTTGAATTTTTCTAATATGATGAAAAGGTTTTCCATACCTAGGTTCTGATTCCTGTTGCTTCTTGCCTGCTCCGAGTCCTTGAGCGTCAGGAGTATGTGAAACAAGTTGGTAGGTTTGGCAATATACCAAGTCCAGAAATGAACACAGGAAAGCTTGGAAAGGCTTGCCCCAATCCAGTTACAGCTTCTGTTCCCAGAAGCTGGTATAGTGGGTTGAGTTATGGTCCCCAAAAAGATACAATCAAGATCTAACCCCTGGTTCCAGTAAAGGTGACCTTACTTGGAAATGGGATCTCTGCTGATGTAATCAAGTTGAGGTCATACTGGATTAGGGTGGGCCCTAAATCCACCCACTGGCATCTTTATAAGAGAAAGGAAAGGGAGATACAGAGACACAGAGGAGACACACACAGGGAAGGAGACCATGTGAAGATGGGGGTGGAGATTGCAGTGATAAGTCTACAAGCCAAGGAATGTCAAGAATTGCTGGCAGCCACCCAAAGCTGGAAAAGGCAAGGAAGGATTCTTCCCTTGAGCCTTCAGGAGGCTGCATGGTTCTGCCAATACCTTGATTTCAGACTTGTAGCCTCCAGAACAGTGATTTCTGTTGTTTTAAGCCACCTCATGTGTGGTGATATGTGATGGCAGCCCTAAGAAATTAATATGGATGGTTTTAAAAAACAGACAAAAAAACAGAAGTAGACATTTATGAGAGGAACTCAGAAGGTAACACAGGATGAAATTTCTTATGACAAGGGTATTCAGTAATTTTTTCCCCCCATTCAGCCGCTTCTCTGAAGCAGTTGTTTTCTATGTTGGCCTGACACTGTCCACAGACCATAACTAATTCATTTTGTTATTGTGTCAGTGCTTTACAAAGTTCTTTAAAATTCAGTAGCTTATTAACTTAGTTTTAGCAAAGCTTAAGAAGCTATAGATGCAGCGAGTCTACAACTGCAAGCAAGAGTCCCATCCATCTGCCCTATGGGATCAAAGTCCCCTCTCAATTAGAGGTGGAATGGGCAACACCATCCAAGAATCCTCAGGATTGGGGAATAAAATATGGACTAGAGTAGACTTAGTGGTATTCTGCTATAGACCTATTGTGATTATAGCAATGGAAGAACTTATATCATTGATGTGGAGACAATGGCCACTGGAGGTGCTGAAGTCAGGAAGAGGGAAAAAGGTGCAATATGGAGGCATTTTCAGGACTTGGAATTGACCTGAATGATGTTGCAGTGACAGATACAGGCCATTATATATCTGGCCATAACCTACAGAATTGAGTGGGAGACTGTAAACTACAATGTAACCTATAATCTATGCTTAGTGGCAGTGTTCCAAAATGTGTTCATCAATTGCAATGAATGTACCACGCTAATAAAAGAAGTTGTTTATGTGGGGAAAGGTACGAGGTCTGGGGAGTGGGGCATATGGGAATCCCTTATGTTTTTTTATGTAACATTTTATGTAATTTAAATATCTTTTAAAAAATAAATATATTTAAAAAAAGAAGCTAAAGATGCAAACTTAGTTTTTAATTATTGCTTGACTAAATTTATTTAAAACGATATAATTTTTTAAACTCTTAATTTGGAATAATTTCAGACTCATAGGAGCAGTTGCAAAAATAATACAAACCCCATGCAGAGAATTCCACCATATTCCTATCTCCCTCCCATCCCCCTACTCAAATCTACTTGTGTATTCCCACATAGAGCAGGGTATGTCCAAAGACCAGAATTTAATTGTGACCTATACTGTTCTCTAGAGGTGTAATTTTTTTTTTTCCTTTTATATAAAAATCTTTAATAAAAATAGCTCTCTCCAGAACAGCTTATAAAACAAGTAGCAAACTGCAGCTCCTCCCACCTAGGCAAAAATGGGTGTAGCAGGCTGAGTGGGACCCCAGGGAGCTGAGAGCACAGCCTGGTCCAAAAGGGACCACTGTGGCTGATGGTGGGTTAACAAGTGGGAATGTGGGATGACACAGCTTCTCATATATCAAGAGAAATTATATGGGTTTTTATGTAAAATTACATTTTTAAATGTTGGTCACTAATTGAGTCTTTCTCCCACAAATCACAGTACAAGGCTAAATAAAGCACTTCCAGGCAGCCAGTTAGCAACCCATTTTACACACTCTGAAATAATAAATTGTTGCCTATGGTAGAAAATATTTGTACAAAAAATCAGCACTAGACAGCCTATCAGGGAATCCTACCTGGGGATCAGTTCTTGAGGTAAGAGAAAGGCCGGAAGAGAGTGAACGGTGGAAGAGGAGCTAGCCTGCCTCTCTGTGGTCCCACAGTGGCCGTGGGTTAACGCACGTGGCTGGGGAAATGGAAGGACTCCCACAAGATCCTCCAGACCCTTGGCTGGGCACTAATGTCCCAGGAGCCGTTTGTCTCCTTTGTGGGGTCTCACTTCGTACTTCTGGAGGAGTTCCATCTTCTTCCTTCCTACAGGCGGTATTCTTGATAATTAATAGCTTAGTTTTTTTTTTTTTTTTACCGGGAGGTCCTGGGGATCGAACCCCGGTCTCTCCATATGGTAGACGGACGCCCAACTTCTTGAGCCACATCCGTTTCCCACTATAGCTTAGTTTTTAAAACCACTTGCTTTTGCATTCTTTCAGCAAGCATTTATTCAATGCCTATTCTGCTTGTTGCAGGTCTAGGTGGACTTCTGTGACTTCTCTCTGCGTGTGACTTTTTTGTGTTTGTGTGTGTGTCTATTTAGACCATATTTTCAGATTTATCCTAGTCTTGTATTCATTTCTGAAAGTAATTCTCTTGCCTGCTAGCTATACTATATCTATCCTACTCCTTCCTGGTTAGACTTGACCATTGGCTCTTTTTTGAAGTGATTTAACCTTCTTCTTCCTCCGGTTTCCCACTCTGCACAGCCGGACTAACTTGGGAATTTTTAGAAATTACCATAGGCATTGGGAGTTTCTAAGAAAGAGCTAAAGAGGAAAAAAGGGAAATTTGCAAAACTGGTTTGGGGACCTTCATTGCTTTCCCCTCATGTCCATCTCCCTGGACAAAATCTTTCCTCCACCTCAGCTGTCTTAGACCTTCTGAAGCAAATAATCACTTTGAGTGTTTGTGGGAGTCCTTACCAATATTTTTCATGTCGTTTGCTTTGTGTGACACCCCAAATTGAAATGGCGAAGGGTGCTCTGGGCTAGAGCCCCACTGTGCAGGGCCGTGCCCGGCAGCCCAGGAGCAGAGAATTACCTCCGCCCTCCTGTAACTTAACTTGGCAAGTCTGCTCTCTGAGCTTTCCTCCCTTCCGTTTGAATCAGCAGGAAGCATGAAAAGTCCAGATGCCTGGGCCGCCAACTCCACAAATCTGATTTGATTGTTCATGGACTGGGCCTGGGTATTGGCAATTTGCACAGCTCCGCAGGTGATTCTGTGTCGCCTGGGTTGAGAGAATCTGTTGTCTGGTAGCCCAGCAACCTGAAGGATTAACCATAGTCACCAGCTGTCATCTCCAACCACAATGGAAGATAGAAGAAAGAGCAGAGAACAAATTGAGGGCAGCTGCTTCACGTGGGAGGGCAGGGTGGTTCCAAGTAGAGCAGAGACAGATGAAAATCAAGACATTTCTAGTACAGAAAGCTGAGACCTATAGGATAGGGAGGGTGTATTAGAAGGAGCCAAGAGAAAAGACTATCTGTAAAGTGGGCAATGATGGAGGTGGAAAGTCTTGGGCTTAGGGCCATTAAGATTTCAGAGATGCTTGTGCTTAATGGATTAATGGAGTATTGGAGGGCCTATAAGAGGGAGTTAGAGGGGCTGGGCAACAAAAGCAGTATGGCTCCTGCCTTAATGTACCTGAAATCCTTTTAGAATGAAAAGTAGTGCTCTGTTTCCTGATAATAATGCATCCTTACTATAAGATAATAGCCTAGAGGATCCACTTTGCCATGCATGTGCCTGCCCTGGGAATTACTATTTTTAAGTCTTTACCAATCTGACAATCTGATAGATGCATAAAGAGCTTGTTTTAACTTGCATTCTGACTGTAAGAGCAGTTTAACTTATTTTGACATATCTTTGAAAGGGTCATTTGTATTTGGCCACCTTCTCAGTACATTTTTACTTTCCATTAAGTTTTTTTTTTCCTTGAGGTTTTTAGGGAGACAACCTAACATCAGCTAATAGTTTTTTTTATTTTTCATTTATTTATTTTTCCCCACCCTCTTGTTTTTCACTTGCTGTGTCTGTTCATCTTCCTTGTTTCTTTAGGAGGCATCGGGAGCCCAGCCCGGGACCTCTGAAGTGGGAGGGAGGTGCCTAATTGCTTGAGCCACCTCTGCTTCCGGCTTTGTTGTGTCTCTCATTATGTTTTTCCTCCCTGCGTCTCTTGTTGCATCATCTTGTTGTGTCAGCTAGCTGTCTTCTTTAGGAGGCATCAGGAACCTCTGCTCCCTGCTTTGTTGTGTCTCTCATTATATTTTTTCTTCTTGTGTCTCTTGTGCCCGCTTGCCGTGCTTGCGTGTCATGCCAGCTCACTGTCTTCTTTAGGAGGCACTGGGATCCGAACTAGTGACTTCCCATGTGGTAGGTGGGAGCCAGTTGCCTAAGCCACATCTCCTTCCCAGTTTTTTTCCATTATTTTCTTAGTGTTTTGGCTGGGGTCAAGGAGTCAGGGCTGTTGGCATCCTTGTTTTTTTTTTTTTTTTTGAGGTACTGGGGCTGGGGATTGAACCCGGGATCGCATATGTTGGGAATCCAGTGCTCAACCACTGAGCATCAACCAACATCATTGGTTCCCCTGAGTTGTTTTCTTTTTTGCTTGTTTGCTTTTTGTTTGTTTTTTTGTTTGTTTGTTTTTAGGAGGCACCTGGGATGACAGATCCGCTCCCACCCTTGTTGTATTCTTGACTTTATTATTGATAGGCATGTTTTATAGACCAACACAAGAGATTAACTCTATGAGGACATGCAAACTTTTTCCAGTCCTACAAGGAATTTACACCTTGCAAAGACATCAGGTTTTGTTGCCAGGCTGAATCAATACATGTGTCAGGAATTTGCTGGTTGCTTTTAGGTCTTTTTCAATTCACACAGATGGCATCTTGGGCCTTAGTTTAAATAAAATTAAATAAAAAAAAATTAACATCTCTTATCCTTTCTTTCCCTCATATTTTACCTTCTTAGTTTAAGTTACACAAGGTTTGAATCATTAGGCCTATTTAAAATCTTTTCTTTTGTTCCTGAGTAATCACTTTTATAGGGAGACAGATCTGTAGAATTCTCAT
>JAKSZT010011233.1:0-11104 GCA_026826555.1 Tolypeutes matacus | reverse complement strand
GGGTCTGGTGCAGCAAAGCATTCAGGGCACAGAGAGGGGACTCCATTCTCCTGTTCCTTTTGCCATTCCCTCCTTCCCTTGGCCTCCAGCATTGACCCTCTGAGAAGGCTGCTCTTACTGTACCCCTCCTGGGACTCATGCAAAGACTCAGGTCTCCTGCTTCCAGTTCTCCATTCACCTTCTCCAACCTTGGGGCAGCTAAAGAAAGAGCAATGCCAAGATGAAACTAAATAAAATTTCTGACTTCTTAAAATACTTGTGATTAGAAGTATATTGTCTAATTATGAAAGGATCATTTCTGATTTAAAATTACAAGGAAAATTTTAGTTAAGTAGAAAGAAGGCCACTGTACTTCAGTGGCTGTTAAACTTGACTCCACATCAGAATCAGGTGAATAAACTAAAAAAAAAAAAAAAAAAATCAATTGTTGGGGTGCCTTATAAGAAATTGCTAAAAAATGGGAAACATTATTTTTATATGGCAATTTTTAAACTGCTTACACAGAATGTAATGGATTGAAGAACCAGTGAAAACAACCAGAATAATTTGAAATAAGTGGAAACCCATCTTTACATAAATTAAGAGAAATCTCGTGTTCTAATGCATTGATTAGTGGTAACAAATTGAACACAAATGAGTGTGGAAGAAGATGTGGGAGTAGCAGATGTCAGAACAAACTGCACGTGCACTTTTACATGAGGAGAAAGACATCCTGAATTGCACAGTCACAGCCACTTCCTTTAAATATTGGCAGGTGGAGATACTTTGGAGATTCACATTCATTACATTCACAGGGTTTCTCTCCAGTATGAATGTTGTAATATTTAATGAGATTCTGCCTCTGACTGAAGGCTATTCCACATTCCTTACATATATATGGTTTCCCTACACTATGAATTTTCTCATAGTCAGTGAGATTTGATTTGCTACTGAAGGTTTTCCTACATTCCTTACATATATAGGGTTTCTCTCCAGTTTGTCTTCTCTGATGTGTAATGAGCTTTGATTCCTGAATTACAGCTTTCCCACATCCATCACATTCATAGGGTTTCTCTCCAGTATGTATTCTCAGATGGTTAATGAGGTTTTCCTTCTGGTTGAAGGTTTTTCCACATTGATCGCATATATTGGGTTTTTCTCCAGAATGAATGCTCTGATGTCTAATGAACTGTTGCTTTTGGCAGAAGGCTTTTCCGCATTCTTTGCATTAATTTTGAGTCTGCTGACTATGTGTATTTTCATGTTCTGTGAGATATGATTTTTACCTGAAGGCTTTTTCACATGCCTTACATGCATAAGTTTCTTTGCAGTAGGAAATCTCTTGTATCTGAGAATTGACATTTGAATTAAAGCTTTCCCACATATATATGATTTCTCTTCAGTAAGAATTTTCTGATGAATAATGAGGTTTTATTCAGGTTGAAAGTTTTCCCACAAGTATTACATTTCTATGCTTGTTCCCCTGTATATTTTTAAAATGAAGTGTTAAAAATAATTGTAAAGAGCACACTATATTCAGGACACTCATATGGTTTCTCTCTAGTTTGAATTTTCTATATTCCATGAGGTGTTATTTCAGATGGAAGCTTTCACATGTTCATTACAACACTAACTAATGTATGAATATTTCATGCTCAATGAGATTTAATGCCTGGCTGAAGGATTTCCAATATTCCTTATATACACAGGGTTTTACTCCTGCATGTTTCTTTGATGTGACTCCAGCTTTTCCAAATTCATGTAATCCCAAATAGTTTCTCTGAAGGATTAATTCTCAGGGTTTTCTTGAGGTTGAAATTCCAAGAAAACTTCACACTCATTACACTTAAAAGGGAGGAATATCATGTGGTGCAAACTGGTAAAACTCATTGCTTTCATTCTTTTCTCCTTACATAGAATCCCTCATGCTTAAGTAAGCATGTTGCAAATTCCTTTGAAGTGAAATTACATTCATAGAAGTGTTATATTGAGGAAAAATGCTTGCAGTCAGAGAAAATATTTCCCCAACTTTCTTACATTCTCTGCCTTCATCTTAAGTCTGTACTTTTGTGGATGTGGATATAGCTTCACTCACAAGCCTTTTGTTATGTGGTTGTCTATGCTTCTTAATGTCCTATGCTTCTTCATATTTTGTGGGGTGTAGCAAAAGAGTGCTTAGAGGGAAATTTATAGCATTGAATGTTTTCATTAGAAGAGAGGAAAGATTCGATATCAATCATCTAAGCATCCAATTTCGGAACTGCAACAATATCTCCTATTTATTTGATCTATCATTCATGGAACTTCTTGCTTCAAATGAGCATCCCATCTAGTTTGGGAAATGGGGAAGTGATACAGCACTTGATTTATCATAGGGACAAAACCCAGGACATAAATCAACCCTGGAAACTTCAGGCTTCTAAAGTATAAGAAAGGGGCATCTTCCAAGGGTGCATGAGTAAGGTGGCCCCAAAACATAGGCCAACATGGCAACCCAGGATATCCTGAACACTTTGTTTTGGACTGGTTATTTTTGTTCAATTACACTTCTTCTCTTTATTTGGATGAGATGCACTATTTAGTATTCTTTGAAATGTACCGGGAAAATTATATCTCTTTTGCTTGCCTTTCCAAATCTGCACTTATTATTTATTATTGACTGGCCAAATAACATATTTTAAAACATTTTAGATCATGTAGTTAGTCAGCCAAAGGTGTGCTTATGTAAAATACCAGAAATCTCTGGGTCTTTTTAAAGGGTATTTATTTGGGTAGAAGCTTACAATTACCAGGCATAAAGCATATATTTCTTCCTTCCCAAAAGTCTGTTGCCCCATTTTGGAGCAAGACAGCTGCCGAAACTTGCCAGAGTTCAGGCTTCTTGGGTTCCTCTCTTCCCAGGGCTGCATTTCTCTCTGGGCTCAGCTCCTCTGTTTCCTCCACAAGGTCAGTTGTAGACTATGAAGCTCTCTAAGCTTTGCCTCTCACCACAAGGCCATCTGTGAACTGTCAGGTGAATGGCTTTTCTCTTTTCCCTGGGGCTGCCTGTCCTTGTGCATCAGAACTCCAACATCATAACTACTCCAGTTCTGTACTTTCCCATGGCTTTTTATGTTTGAGAACCCACCCTCCAAAGGCGGGGCTCAACACCCTACCGACTGTGGCCCAGTCTACGCCCTTATCAAATTTAATCATGCCCAGATTAACAGACCAGTTTACAAGCGTAATCCAATATCTATTTTCAGAATTCATAATGATATCAAAATGCAATATATCCATTTACCAATCTTATGCTACATAATTTTTTATGGTCTATTTTAACACTTTATTGATGTCCTAGGCCACGGATATCATTATTACTTTATCCATTCAATAGTCATTTAGATATATGTATTTAATTAACAGATATTGTTCTTCAATCAATCCTGAACCTTGAACATTATGAGATTATTTTCTTTTAGCCTGAAAGTATTGTTTTACATTTCTTTTAAAGTGTGTTACTGCTAGCAAACTTATTAATTTATTTTTTGTTTATCTGTTTATTTTTTTATATTTTTGAAACTTTATTTGTACATTTAATAATTGAAAATATAAATAATTAGAAACTAAAAAGAAAACACAGATGAATAAATATATACATTTCTCAATTAACAGTAATGGATGCATACAAATTTTTTCGTTTTGGGTCAATCAAGATGTTACACAATATATTTGGTTCATATTAATGCATTCATACACTATTTGTCCTTTTGTGTCTGGCTTGCTTCCCTCAACATAATGTCCTCCAGGTTCATCCATGTTGCCAAATATTTTATGACTTCATTTCTTCTTACAGCTGCATAATATTCCATCATGTGAATAGACCACAGTTTGTTTATCCATTCATCTGTTGATGGACAACTGGGTTGTTTCCAACTTTTGGCAATGGTGAATTATGTTGCTATAAATATGAGTGTGCAGATGTCTGTTCGTGTCACTGCTCTCAGTTCTTCTGGGTTTATACCCAGTAGTGGTATTGCAGGGTCACGTGGCAAGTCTATATTCAACTTCTTTGAGAACTGCCAAACAGTCCTCCATAGTGGGTGTATCATTGTGCATTCCCACCAACAGTGAAGAAGTGTTCTTATCTCTCTACATGCTCTCCAACACTTGTAGTTCCCTGTCCTTTTAATAGTGGCCATTCTGATAGCTGTAAAATTATAACTCATTGTAGTTTTGATTTGCGTTTCCCTAATCATGAGTGATGTTGATCATTTCTTCACGTGTTTTTTTGCCATTTGTATTTCTTCTTTGGAGAAATGTCTATTCAAGTCTTTTCCCCGTTTTTTATTTGGGTCATTTGTGTTTTTATTGTTGAGTTGTAACATCTCTTCATATATATCCTGGGAATTAAACCCTTATCAGATATGTGATTTCCAAATATTTTTCCCATTGAGCTTGCTGCCTTTCACCTTTCTGACAGTCCTGTGAGGTGCAAAATTGTTTAATTTTGAGAAGGACCCATTTATCTATTTTTTCTTTTGTTGCACGTGCTTTGGGTGTAAGGTCCAAGAAACCACCACCTACTACAAGGTCTTGAAGATGTTTCCCTACATTTTCTTCTAGTAGTTTTATGGTACTGGCACTTATATTTAGATCCTTGATCCATTTTGAGTTGATTATAGGGTGTGAGATAGGGGTCCTCATTCATTCTTTTGGTTATAGATATCCAGGCATCCCAATGCCATTTGTTGAAAAGACTTTTTTCCCATTAGCTTGGGCTTGGTAGGTTTGTGAAAAACCAGTTGACTGTATAGGTGCGGGTATATTTCTGGGTTCTCAATTCTATTCCACTGATCAATGTGTCTATCTTTAGGCCAATACCATCCTGTTTTGACCACTGTAGCTTTGTAATATGTTTCAAGGTCAGGCGGTGAAATTCCTCCCACATTGCTCTTTTTTTGAGATTGCTTTTGGCTATTCGGGTGCACTTAACGTTCCACATGAAATTGGTAATTGCCTTCTTTAATTCTGTAAAGTAAGCTATTGGGATTTTGATTGGTATTGCACAGAATCTGTAAATCAGTTTGGGCAAGATTTTCATCTTCACGATATTTATTCTTCCAATCCATGAAAAGGAATGTCTTTCCATTTTTAGGTGGACATTTTTGTTTAGGTCTTTTTTCATTTCTTTCAGCACTGTTTTGTAATTTTCTGCATATAGGTCCTCTACTTCTTTGGTTAAATTAACTCCTAGGTATTTGAGTCTTTTAGATGCTATTGAAAAATGGAATTTTCCTCCTGATTTCCTCCTCAGGTTGTTCAGTAATAGTGTACAAAACATTACTGAATTTTGCGTGTTGATCTTGTATCCTGTCACTTCGATGAACTCATTTATTAGTTCAAGTAGCTTTGTCGTGGATACTTCAGGATTTTCTAAGTACAGGATCATGTCATGCACAAAGAGAGAGAGTTTTACTTCCCCTTTTCCTATTTGGACCACTTAAAATTTTTTTTTGTCTTTTCTAATGGCCCTAGCTGGAGCTTCTAGCACAAGGTTGAATAACAATGGTGACAGTGGGCATCCTTGTCTTGTTCCCGATCTTAGAGGGAAAGCTTTCAAATTTTCCCCATTGAGTATGATGTTGGCTGAGGGTTTTTTTTTTATATGCCTTTTATCATATTGAGGAATTTTCCTTTTATTCCTATCTTTTGATTATTTTTATCCAAAAACGATGTTGGATTTTGTCAAATGATTTTCTGCATCTATTGAGATGATCATGTGTTTTATTTTCCTTCAATTTGTTAATGCGATGTATTACATTGATTGATTTTCTTATGTCGAACCAGCTTTGCATTCCAGGAATAAAGCCTACTTGGTCGTGATGTATAAGTCTTTTGATATGCTGTTGGATTCGATTTGCAATTATTTTCTTGAGAATATTTACGTCTATGTTCATTAGAGAGATTGGTCTGTAATTTTCTTTTCTTGTGGAATGTTTATTTGGCTTTGGTATTAGGGTGATATTGGCTTCAT
Organism: Tolypeutes matacus; assembly: GCA_026826555.1. Lineage (NCBI taxonomy): Eukaryota > Metazoa > Chordata > Mammalia > Cingulata > Chlamyphoridae > Tolypeutes > Tolypeutes matacus. Next base: position 5,109 of record JAKSZT010011233.1, on the reverse strand, counting down.
AAAACGTGTTGGGAAATTTTCCCTTGTCTTCAATTTTTTGGAAGTTCTTAAACAAGATTGGTGTTAATTCTTTTTGAAATGCTTGGTAGAATAAACCTGTGAAGCAATCTGGTCCTGGACTTATCTTTGCTGGGAGATTTTTGATTATAGATTCAATCTCCTTAGTTGTTATTGGTTTGTTAAGTTCTTGTATTTCTTGTAGCGTCAGTGTAGGTAGTTATGTGTTTCTAGAAATTTGTCCACTTCATCTAGGTTTTCTAGTTTGTTGGCATACAGTTTCTCATAATATCCTCTTAAGATTCTTTTTATTTCTGTGAGGTCATTTGTAATTTCTCCCCTTTCATTTCAGATTGTGTTTATGTGCATCTTCTCTCTTTTTCTGTGGTAGTTTAGCAACGGTGTTGTCAATTTTATTGATCTTCCCAAAGAACGAGCTTTTGGTTTTGTTGATTTTCTGTATTGTTTTTCTGTTCGCAATTTCATTTATTTCTTCTCACTTGAGAAGAATGTAAAACCCGTTGAATTTGAATGCAGTGTTCTGTATATGTCTGTTAGGTCTAACTTGTTTATGATATTGTTCAAGTTCTCTCTTTCCTTGTTGATCTTTTGTCTAGTTGTTCTATCTAATTATATGAGAGGGGTGTTGAAGTCTCTGAAAATTGTTCAGTTTTGCCAGAGTTTGGCTCACAAATTTTTGGGAACCCTGGTTAGGTGCATAGATATTTATGACTGTTATATCTTCCTGGAGGATCATCCCTTTTATTAATATATAATGGCCTTCTGTATCTCTTATCACTTTTTTGCATTTAAAGTCGGTTTTGTCTGATATTAGTGTAGCTACCCCAGCAATTTTCTATTTATTATTCGCATGGAATATCATTTTCCAACATTTTACTTTCAGCCGATTTGTATCCCTGTGTCTGAGGTGAGTTTCTTGTAAGCAGCATATGGATGGCTTGTGTTTTTTTATCCATTCTGTCAGCCTGAATCTTTTGATTGGGGAATTTAATCCATTCACATTCAATGATATTACTGAAAATGCACTATTTATTTTTCCATTGTATTGTTTAGTTTTCATATGCCATCTTGTTTTTGTCTTCCTTTTTACTCTTTTGTTTATCCTTTTTGCTTTTCTTTCTTCTATACTCTCCTCCAAGCCTCTGTCTCCTGTCTTTTTCTTTCAAGTTCTCAGTCTTCCTTTAATATTTCCTATAAAGTTGGATTCTTTTTTGTAAACTCTCTTAGATTCTGTTTCTTTGTGAATATTTTATACTCACCTTCATATTTGAAGGACGTTTTGCTGGATAAAAAATTCTCAGCTTGCAGCTTTTCTGTTTTAGTTTCCATATGGTATCATACCACTGTCTTCTCCCCTCCATGGTTTCTGAAGGGAAATCTGCATTAAGTCTTACTGGACATCCTTTGTACGTGATTGTTTGCTTCCCTCTTGCTGCTTTGAGAATTTTCTCTTTATCTTTTACATTTGACATTCTGAATAGTATGTGTCTTGGCATGGGTCTATTTGGATTTATTCTCATTGGGGTATGGTATTCTTCTTTGATATGTAAGTTCATTTCTTTTGTGAGAGTTGGGAAATTTTCAGCTATTATTTCCTCCAATATTCTTTCTGCCCCTTTTCCTTTCTCTTCCCCTTCTGGAACTCCCATGACATGTATGTTTTTGTGTTTCATGTTGTCATTCAACTCTCTGAGCCCTGCTCAACTTTTCCATTCTTTTCTCTCTCTGTTCTAGTCTCTCATCAATTTTAGCTGATTTGTCTTCAGTATCATTTATTCTTTCTTCTATCATTTCGAGTCTGCGTTGTATGCCTCAAATGTGTTTTTGACTTCACCTATTGTGTCTTTCATTCCCATGAACTCTGTTACTTTTCTGTTCAGGATTTCAAATTCTTCTTTGCATTCACTCAATGTCATCTTGATGTCATTTATCTCTTTAACTATATGTTCTTTCATCTCATTAATTTGATTTTGGAAATTTGTGCTCATCTCATTGATTAGTTCTCTCAAATTCTGCAGCTCTTCTGGTACTTCGATGTATTCTTTTCTTGAGCCATTTCTTTTATTTTCTTAGTATGGCTCATAATTTTTGCAGGTGTTTAGGCATCTGAATTTGTTGTATTTTACTTAGATGCTCTATCTTTTTCTCTTTAATAGGGTATTAGTGGCAGGAGGATGTGAGTTACAACAACTCTTTGATTTTTGCTCATACCTGACTGTTAGGATTGTCCGGGAGGTTGCTCAAAACTCGGCACTGGACCCAGTTATTGGTTGTAGTTTTGGTTCCTAGGTCCTTGGGCAGGGAGGCTATAGAGGCCAGGAAAATCCTCTTGTACTTATTAATTTTTTTATGTGCTCTTCCTTTGTCTGCCAGGAGATGGCGCTCATTGGCAGCTCACAATTCAATGTCTGGTTGGAGTGTAATTTTTGTGATACAGACCTGATCAATATGGTAGAGCTTCCTGTTGGGAGGCTAAGAGCCTTGTAATTCAAACTTTATGAGACAGTTCTCCAGACTCCTATGGTAGCCCCCTCCCTTTCCCAGCTAGGAAATATTTACTCTCCCCTCTGAATCCTCAACAATCAATCCCTGTTAGTAGAAAAGGTGACTGGGAGGTTTGTATATCTTTAGCCCCTTGCAGGATCCAAGGCAAACAATGGCACAGCCGCACCTGCCCGAGAAGGGCTCTCAGGACAGGGAAGACCAAACCTGCTAGTTGATGCAGGGTCAGCTCCAGGCTCTTTCTCCCCCTCTCCTGTGGAGTACTCTACAATTAGTACAGGCTACAAGAGAAGGAAGTGGCGAGGGTCGGATTTCTCCAGTCCTTCCTAGGGTCCCTGGGCAAATCGCCGTGTGGTCATGTCCACTGGGCTCCACAGCCCAAATTTGCAGGTCAGAACCTGAGTCAGCCTAAGGCTGTGTCCCTCTCTCTCTCCCTTTTCTTTGAGTGGTAGATCCCTTGAGCCCCCTTTGTCTGTAGTCACAGGCCCAGAAGCCCCAGAATTCTAAAGGGTGTCCGGGAGTGTACCGGCAAGAGCAGCACCTGTTGGTTCCAACTCATGGTCCTGGTTGGGTCATTGTGATTTACCTGTTTTGTCCCACTCTTCTCTGGGTGGTGTGCAGACTGCCCCTACTGCTGTAAACCCTTGAAGTTCTATTTTGGGGTGGTGTCACCCTGTTCTCTAGCTATGTTTCTGGAGAAGATATTCCCACTTCTTGCTAGTCTGCCATCTTCCCGGAAGTCACAACGATATTTGATTTTACACATCTGTAACAGTATGTATTTCACTTCTTCCTGAAGGATTGAGATAAATTAAATCTCAGGGCCTCGACAATCTCCACTGCTTTTGAGAGAACCGTTAGGGTTGAGATTTTCCATTCTGTTGTAATATAATCAGTTCTTTGGAGAAGAAATTAGGGACTTTCAGTTTTGTAGCCTCCTATTGCCCCCCTCCCCACAACCCAGGCAAAATCTGTGCACTCTGTATCTGGGAATGGGAATAATGGCACACTTCTCAAGTTACACCCCTGATTTTGGAGCTAAGATTTTGTGGAGAAAGGACAATATATTGAATGCATCTTGTTACCATTCTAGGGACCAGTGTATTGGTGGTCAGCACCCCATTTTGCTCAACGGTGGCCACACCCAAGTTACAGCCACTGCTTCATGAGTTCCCATTTCTCCCAGATTTAGAAGACCACTCCTGAACACTGTGCCCTGGGTTAATGCCCTCATTTGAGTTAAGGCCTTCATTGAGTCTTGAAAAATATGGTCTTATTCACGCATTTCTGTGTGTGTAAGCCTTTTGCAAGTAGGGCATTTTGGTTAGATTCAGATGAGGGACCTTTTGATTAGTTCAATTTTTGTTAAATTGCTTTAGTTTAGTTAAGGGCCTCTGATGAGATTTCAGGCACCAGGATGGACCCCAATCATTATGTTGAAGACTTACATACTGGAAACACAAAGAGAAAGATTGCTGCCATGTTTACCTGCCATGTGGGAGAGGGCTCCATGATCTCCTACAGCTGTGGAGAGACACAGAAACCGGAGAGGCTGAGGGAGAGGCCAGAAGCTATAGTCATGGAGCAGCTTGAACCTGAAGACATCCAGGCCAGAGGAGAAGGGAGAGGTGTGAGCAATTGTGTCTGATGGCCCAATGCTGACCTCTGGGAGAAAGTGAGTTTTGAAGAGAAGGAAGAGAGAGACAGGCAGGCCCCACATTTTGCCTTGACAGGAGTGCCACAGCAGCTGAACCTTCCTAAGACAGCATTTTTGATGATGCATTGATTTGGACATTTTCTCAGCCTCAGAATTGTAAGTTCAACCCTAGTAAGTTTCTATAAACACCAACCTACTTCTGGTATTTTGCATTGGCGGCCCTTGGCAAACTCAAACAGTTAGGGACAAAAGTTTGGAGAGCTGCACCATTCCCAAATAGCAGTGTGATGCTGTTGCCCAGTGTTTTCACCTGTAAACTGTGGTTGTCTGCAGACAAGGCAGGAAAGAGTTATGGTAAGATGGAAGGGAAGTACTCTTGGGCAGCAAGGCCTGAAATAAAAGGAGTCCTGTTAAAGGAAATCAAAGAAGACTTAAATAAATGGAAAAATATTCCCTGTTCATGGATGGGAAGATTAAACATCATCAAGATGTCTATCCTACGCAAACTAATCTACAGATTTAATGCAATCCCAATAAAAGTCAACACTATATTTTTTAAGGCACTGGAAAAACTAACCACAAAATATATTTGGAGAGGTAAGAAGCCCCGAATTGCCAAAGATATATTAAAAAAGAAAAATGAAGTTGGAGGTATCACATTACCTGACTATAAAACATATTACAAAGCTACAGTGATCAAAACTGCATGGTATTGGCACAAGGATAGACCTACTGACCAATGGAACTGGATTGAGAGTTCTGATATAGATCCTCGCATATACAGTCATCTGATATTTGACAAGGATACGAAACCCACTCAGCTGGGAGACAGTGGCCTCTTTAACAAGTGGTGCTTGGAGAACTGGATATCCATATCCAAAAGATTGAGAGAAGAATACCATCTCACACCTTATACAAAAATCAACTCAAGA
>JAKSZT010011092.1:3798-17385 GCA_026826555.1 Tolypeutes matacus | reverse complement strand
ACCGGGAGGTACCGGGGATCGAACCCCGGTCTCTCCATATGGTAGACAGGCGCCAAACCTTTTGAGCCACATCCGTTTCCCATGTGGGAGATTTTTGATGACGGATTCAATCTCCTTAATTGTGATTGGTTTGTTAAGTTCTTGTATTTCTTGTTGTGTCAGTGTAGGTTGGTTATGAGTTTCTAGAAATTTGTCCATTTCATCCAGGTTGTCTAGTTTGTTGGCATATAGTTTCTCATAATATCCTCTTATGATTCTTTTTATTTCTGTGAGGTCATTTGTAATTTCCCCCCTTTCATTTCTGATTGTATTTATTTGCATCGTCTCTCTTTTTGTCTTTGTTAGTCTAGCAAGAGGTTTGTCAATTTTATTGATCTTCTCAAAGAACCAGCTTTTGGTTTTGTTGATTTTCTCTATTGCTTTTTTGTTCTCATTTTCATTTATTTCTGCTCTAATCTTTATTATTTCTTTCCTTCTTTTTGCTTTGGGATTGGTTTGCTGTTCTTTCTCTAGTTTCTCAAGTTGTTCAGTTAAATCTTTGAGTTTAGCTCTTTCTTGTTTCTTAATATAGGCATTTAGGGCTATAAATTTCCCTCTCAAGACTGCCTTTGCTGTATCCCATAAGGTTTGATATGTTGTGTTCTCATTTTCATTTGTCTCAATATATTTACTGATTTCACTTGCAATTTCTTCTTTGACCCACCGAATATTTAGGAGTGTGTTGTTCATTCTCCACACATTTGCAAATTTCCTTTTTTCCTGTCTGTTATTGATTTCTAGTTTCATTCCATTATGATCTGAGAAGGTGCTTTGTATAATTTCAATCTTTTTATATTTATTGAGAGCTGTATTGTGACCTAACATGTGGTCTATCCTGGAGAAAGATCCATGGGCACTTGAGAAGAATGTATAATCCGCTGAGTTTGGATGCAGTGTTCTGTATATGTCTGTTAGGTCTAACTTGTTTATCATATTGTTCAAGTTCTCTGTTTCCTTGTTGATCTTCTGTCTAGTTGTTCTATCTAATGATGTGAGAGGGGTGTTGAAGTCCCCGACGATTATTGTAGAAATGTCTATTTCTCCCTTCAGTTTTGCCAGAGTTTGTCTCATATATTTTGGGGCACCCTGGTTAGGTGCGTAGATATTTATGACTGTTATATCTTCCTGGAGGATCGTCCCTTTTATTGATATATAATGGCCTTCTGTATCTCTTATCACTTTTTTGCATTTGAAGTCTGTTTTGTCTGATATTAGTATAGCTACCCTTGCTCTCTTCTGTTTACTATTCGCATGGAGTATCTTTTTCCAACCTTTTACTTTCAGCCGGCTTGTATCCTTGTGTCTGAGGTGAGTTTCTTGTAAGCAGCATATGGCTGGCTCATGTTTTTTTATCCATTCTGTCAGCCTGTATCTTTTGATTGGGGAATTTAATCCATTCACATTCAATGATATTACTGAAAATGCACTATTTCTCTCCTCCATTTTATTCTTTGGTCTTCATATGTCATCTTATTTTTGTCTCTCTTTTTACTCTTTTGGTTATCCTTTCTGCTTTTCTTTCTTCTATACTCTCCTCCAAGCCTCTCTCTCCTGTCTTTTTCTTTCAGGTTCTAAGGCTTCCTTTAGTATTTCCTGCAAAGGTGGATTCTTTTTTGCAAACTCTCTTAGTTTCTGTTTGTTTGTGAATACTTTATGTTCATCTTCATATTTGAAGGACAGTTTTGCTGGATAAAGAATTCTCGGCTGGCAGTTCTTCTCTTTCAGTTTCCTAATTGTATCATACCACTGTCTTCTCACCTCCATGGTTTCTGAAGAGAAATCTCCACTAAGTCTTACCGGACGTCCTTTGTACGTGATCGTTTGCGTCTCTCTCGCTGCTCTGAGAATTTTCTCTTTATCTTTTACATTTGACATTCTGTATAATATGTGTCTGGGCGTAGGTCTGTTTGGATTTATTCTCATTGGGATACAGTGTGCTTCTTGGACATGTAAGTTCGTTTCTTTCGTGAGAGTTGGGAAATTTTCAGGTATTATTTCCTCAAATACTCTTTCTGCCCCTTTTCCTTTCTCTTCTCCTTCTGGAACTCCCATGACACGTATATTCTTGCGTTTTGTGTTGTCATTCAACTCTCTGAGCCCCTGCTCAATTTTTTCCATTCTTTTCTCTCTCTGTTCTTTCCTCTCTTCAATTTTAGCTGCTCTGTCTTCGGTATCACTTATTCTTTCTTCTATCATTTCGAATCTGCCGTTGTATGCCTCAAATGTATTTTTTACTTCACCTATTGTGTCTTTCATTCCCATGAACTCTGTTACTTTTCTGTTCAGGATTTCAAATTCTTCTTTGCGTTCGCTCAATGACTTCTTGATGTCATTTATCTCTTTAACTATATTGTCTTTCATCTCAATTTGATTTTGGAAATTTGTGCTCATCTCACTGATTAGTTCTCTCAAATTCTGCATCTCTTCTGGGACTTTGCTGTATTCCTTTTCTTGGGCCATGTCTTCTATTTTCTTAATATGGCTCGTAATTTTTTGCTGGTGCTTAGGCACCTGGTTAGGTTGTATTTTACGTAGATGCTCTATCTCTTTCTCTTTTATAGGGTTTTAGTGGCAGGAGGCTGTGAGTTACCACAGCTCTTTGATTTTGGGCTCAACCTTGATTGTTAGGATTGTTCTGCTGGTTGCTCAGAACTGGGCACTGGACCCAGTAATTGGTTGTAGAGTCGTTTCCTAGGACCTTGGGCAGGGAGGCTATAGAGGCCAGGAAAAGCCTCTCTTACTTATTAATTTTCTCATGTGCACTTCCTTGGTCTGCCAGGAGATGGCGCTTGTTGGCAGCTCTCAATTCAATGCCTGGTCGGAGCATATTTGTTGTGACACAGACCAGATCAATGTGATAGAGCTTCCTGTCTGGGGACTAGGAGCCCTGTGATTCAAACTTTCTGAGACAGTTCTCCAGACTTCTCTCATAGCGCCCCCCTTTTCCCAGCTAGGAAATATTTCCACTCCCTTCTGAATCCTCCACAATCAGTTCCTGTTAGTAGAGGAGGAGATTGGGAGGTTTGTTTATCTTTAGCCCCTTGCAGGCTCCAAGGCAAACAATGGCGCAGCCCCACCCAGCCTGTAAGGGCTCTCGGGACAGGGCAGACCAAACCTGGGAGTCCAAAGCAGGGTCAGCCCCAGGCTCTCTCAACAATTAGTTATAATTGTTGATAATTGGTATCCTCAACAATTAGTCCAGGCTAGAAGAGAGGGAGGTTGGGAGGGTCGGATTTCTCCAGTCCTTTCCGGGCTCCCAGGGCAAACCGCCATGTGGAAGGGTCCGTGGGGCTCCGCAGCCCAAATTTCAGGTCAGAACCCGAGTCAGCCTAAGGCTGTGTCCCTCTCTCTCCCCTTTCCGGGAGTGGCAGATCCCTGGAGCCCCCTTTGTCTGTGGTCGCAGGCCCAGGGGCCCGAGAGTTCTGAAGAGTGTGGGGGAGGGTGCCGGCAGCAGCAGAAGCTGCTACTTCCAACTCACAGTTCTGTAGTCGCGATTTCCCTCTTCTGTCCCTCTCTCCTCTGGGTGGTGTGCAGCCTTCACCTGCTGTCCTAAACCCCAGAAGATCTTTTTCGGGGCTGTTTCAGCTTGTCCTCTAGCTGTTTTTCTGGAGAAGAGATTCCCGTGTCTTACTAGTCCGCCATCTTCCCGGAAGTCCTTCAGTGTCTTTTTGATGTCCTTTATCTCTTTAGCCATATTGTCTTTCAACTCATTAATTTGATTTTGGAAATTTGTGTGCTCTCGTAGATTAGTTGTCTCAAATCCTGCGTCTCTTCTGGGGCTTTGATATATTCCTTTTCTTGGATCATTTATTCTGTTTTCTTAGTATGGCTTGTAATTTTTTTTGCTGATGTCTAGGCATCCGATTAGGATGGTGAGTTTACTCAGATGCTTAATTTAGCTCTCTTTTGTGGAGATTTAGTGGCAGTAGTCTTGTGTTCCTGTTGTTCTTTGATTCTTAGTTCAACTGTTCAGAGTCTTTAGGATTGTCCCTGTTAGTTGCTCAAATCTGGGCCCTGGACCCAGTATTGGGATGCAGGCCTGCTTCCTAGGGCCTTGGGGAGGGAGGCTGTAAAGGCCGGAAAAAGCCTCTCTTACTTATTTACAATGGTACCTCAGTACCCGTTAATTGGTTCCAGGAGGTGCGACAAGTACCAAAAACAATGAGTACCAAACAAATTTTTCCTATAAGGAATAATGTAAATAAATTTAATACAATCCCAAACCAAAGACAATATGGTTTGGCAATATGTGAAAGATAGGGTTGCATATCACTACTTTACATGAGAAATAAACCTAAAAATTAATAAATACTTAGATTAAATAAAATTAAAACTTCCCTTTACCTGTACTGAGAAGAGTCTGTGGCCTAATGGCATGGTGGAGGGGAGGTCACATGGAGTGTGGCTTGGAAGGAGAGGTCCCCTCCAGAGCATCAGGCACTTTACTCCGGGTGTTCTTTCTCTTCTCTGCCGCTTTTCAATTTGCACCACAGGCCCTGACACACTCTTTGTCACCTTCGCTAAAAACTTATCCAATGAGGACTGCTTCTGTCTTCTTTTCAGAATTCCTCAAAAGTGTGAAATTGTTTGGTCATTCAATAAATTCACATTTCTGCTTGTCAGAGCTTTGTCCAGATGTTACTTCTCCACAGAGTTTTGAACTTCTGCCCATTTTGCACACCTTTCTTTTATGAAGGAACTGGGGACATCCTCCCTTATCTCCTCCTCACCTGAAGAAATCTCTTCAGGCTCCTCTTGTAGCTGCTCCTTCTGTAGTTCCTGCGGCTCCTCAGTGCTGAGCTCTTCACGATGCTCCTCCTCTAACTCCTCGACATCAGCAGCATCGGCCTCCAGACCAGGGACTGGCCCAAGGTTGTAATATCCTGCACCACGCTGCCCTCCGTACCTTCTGCGTCTCTCTCTGCGTCACAGCTTCTGGCCACAAATTCTGGCCTGATAATGCCTTCTCCTCTTTTGTGATTGTAGGTTCTACTCAGCATTTTTTTCCAAAAAACTCTGGTCTCACCACAGTTAAAAACTTGGTGGGGAATAAAACCTTCATCCTCTACTTAATCTTGAAATTCGCTGACGCATTCATCAGCAGCCTTTTTATTAGCACTCGCTGCCTCATCATGCCTCACAACCGTGTGGCTGCCAGTCTCCTTTTTAAAATTATCAAACCAGCTGTGGCTGGGCTTAAAAACTTCAACACTCAAATCACTTGTTTCTGGTTTGTTTTTCAAAAGATCAGCATGCAGCACTTTTTTTTTTTTTTTTTTTTTTAACAGTTTTATTTGGCCTTTAAGAACTCCTACACACATTCAGCCACAACCAGCTTCAATTCCCCTTCTTTCCTTTCAACTCATTTTTGTTTTTTTTTTTTACCGGGAGGTCCCAGGGATCAAACCCGGGTCCCTCCATATGGGAGACGGACGCCCAACCAGTTGAGCCACATCCGACCCGCATGCAGCACTTTTGCTTTTTCACATATCTTGGCTTCTGATACACTGTGGCCCACTAACTGCTGCTCGTTTTCCCAGATTAATAACAGCTTTTCAACTTCCTCCAGTGTTTGGGAATGCTGCTTTGTTACTGCTTTAACTCCTTTCACAACATCAGTCCTTTTTATCGCTTTTTTTATTCTTAATGATGGTGGAGACCGTTGTTCCAGGCATACCATATTCCCTAGCAAGAGCAGGAATGCAAATACCGCTCTCAGATTTACCTATTGTTTCTTTTTTTTTTGCTCAATGGTGGTACGAAATAGTTTTCTTTTCTGCTCAGTGCTATCACTGCTCATTTTCTTAGGACCCATGATGAGGAAAAAAATGCAAAAATACACAAAATGAGCACAGAAGCTAAGATAAGACCGCAATGGGATGTGCACAGGGCAAGAGCTATCACGTGACTAACCGGTGACCCTTTGTTTCGGCTGGAAAGGGTAGCGAGTCACAAGGCAACCGAAACCGACAAGTTCTAGCTTGCGCATTGAACACCAAACAAGCAATGAGTACCAGGACAAAATTTTTGCATCAAAATGCATCAAGTACCAAATTTGATAAGTTTCAAAGCAGTTGAGTTCCAAGGTATGACTGTTCTTTTAATTTCCTCACATGCACTTCCTTGGTCTGCCAGCAGATGGTGCTCTTTGGCAGCCCTCTGAGTTCAATGTCTGGTCAGAGTTTGCTCCAACAGGGACTGGATCTCTGCCTGGAGGCCGAGAGCCTCGTAATTCAAACTTTCTCAGAGGCAGTTATCCAACTTTTGCTGGCAGTCCCCTCCCTTTTTCCAGGTAGGAAATAATTCTTCTCCCCTCTGCTCCTCAACAACCAGTCATGTTCAACTGTGTTTTCTTTTCAGTTTTTGTTTATATTTTCAATTATTAAATATATAAAATAAAGTTGGGAAGAAAAAAAAAACCAACAACAACCAGTCCTGGTCAGTAGAGAGAGAGAATGAGAGGGCCAGATCTCTTTAGTCCCAGATCTCTTTACTCCTAGCAGGCTTCCCAGGCAAATAATGGCACGCCCCAACCCAGCCTGGAAGGGCTCCTGGGACACAGCAGACCAAATTTGTGGGCCAAAAGCTGAGTCAGCCTTAGGCTGTGTCCCTCATTTTCCCTTTCCTGGTAAGGTGGATCCCTGGGGCCCCCTTTATCCATAGCCACTGGCCCCGAGGCCTGAGAATTCAAAAGTGTCTATAGGGAAGCCCAATCAAGTGATTGGGCTTCCTCCTACCACATGGGAGGTCCTGGGTTCGGTTCCCAGTGCCTCCTGGAGAAGGGAGCTGGCACAACAAAATGATGCAACAAAAGAGACACAAAGAAGAAAGACAATGAGAGACACAACAAACCAGGTAACTGAGGTGGCTCAGGTGATTTGAGCGCCTCTCTTCCACATGGGAGATCCCAGGTTCAGTTCCTGGTACCTTCTAAAGAGAAGACACAGATACACAGAGCACACAGCAGAAAGACACAGAAAGCAGAGAGCGACTGAAAACAACAAGGGGGGGGCGGTAAATAAATAAAATAAATCTTTAAAAAAGTGTCTATAGTGTGGGGGAGGGTGCAGGCAGTTGTAGCCACTGCTTTTAACGCACAGTTTTGCTATTGTAATTCTTTTCCTTTGTCCCTCTCACCTCTGAGCGGTGTCCAACCTTCCCCTTGTGTCCTAAACCCTAGAAGAATTTTTTCCAAGCCATTTCTGCCTGTCCTCTAGCTATCTTTCTGGGAGAGAAGACAGTCGCATGTCTTTCTAGTCCACCATCTTCCCGGAAGTCTCCCTCAAGTTTATTAGGATACCAATTATCAATACCAAAGCAAGGTGTCAGATCAGGGAGCAGCTGTAGCTCAGTGGTTAAGCACCTGCTTCCCATATACGAGGTCCCAGATTGAATCCCTGGTACCTCCTAAAAATAAAGTAAAATAAAAGATAAAAATAAATAAAGGTGAAACATTTTTAAAGGGGGGGGTGGAGAGCAGAAGTAGCTCAGTGGTTTGAGCGCCTCCTTCCCATGTACAAGGTCCCAGGTCCAATCCCTGGTACTGCCTTAAAAAAAAAAAGTTTCATCAGCCTAAATCCATGTGGCTTCCCCTGGTCCTCCAGGCTCCTGGGATCTGCCCTTCTGTCTGGCTCTCTCAGCACCTTTCCCCTGGCCACTCCAAGTCAAGCCCCTCAGACTCCCCTGCTGAGCCTCCACCACTCCAGATCCACTTCGGATTCAGGAACTCTGTACTCTCTCTCCTGTGGGCCCAGAACATTCTGCCCCCATGTTTCCTCATGGCCCACTCCCTCACTTTACCCAGGTTTTAATGTCACCTTAAATGTCACCTCCTGTATGAAACTCTCCCCCAATTCCATCATCCTTTAGCCCAGTGGTTCTCAAACTTTGGTGGGCAACAGAATCACCTGGGACTTTGTCAAAAATACAAAGGCCCAGGCCTGTTCTACTTCATACAATGCTGGTTGGCGTATAAAGTGGCATCACCACAGCGGAAAACAGCGTGGCAGTTTCTTAAAAGATTAAACATACACTCACCAAGCAGTCTAGGTATTGCATGCCTAGGCATTCACCCAAGAGGATTGAAAGCACATGTCCATACTGAGACCGGAACATGAACTTTCACAGTATTTGAAAGAGGCAAAAACCGGAAATGACCCAAATGCCCAACAACAGGTGAATGGATAAACCAATTGCAGTTTACCCATACAACAGAATACTACTCACTAGTGAAGAGGAACGAGCTAGCGATACGGGCAACAATGAGTGAATCTTAAAATCATTGTGCTGCGTGAGAGAATTAAAAAATGCATCCTACATGATTCCAGTTATGAAACAGTTTAGAACATGCCGCAAACTAATCTATAGGACAGCAAGCAGATCAATGGTTGCTTGGGGGTGTTGGGGCAGGAGGAGAATTTTGGGAGTGATGGAAAGTTTCACTCTGACTGGTGTTGGCTTCATGAGTGTGCACATGTCAAAACTCATCAAATGTTATGCTTTATAACAGGTGGGTTTTATTATCCATCAAAGATTGCTCAATAAAGGTGTAAAAAAATTTTGAGAACCAATGGGTTCTCAAATTTGGCTACCCCTTAGATTCACCTGGGGAAAAATATTGATGGCCTTTTTTTGGTTTGTTTTCTTTTTTTTTTTTTTTTTTTTGTTTGGTGGCTTTCTTTGAATTGCAGTTAAAAAAAGAAAAGGTCGGGAAGCGGCTGTGGCTCAATCAGTGGGGCTCCCGTTTACCATATGGGAGGCCCCGGGTTCGGTTCCCGGGGCCTCCTGGTGAAGGCAAGCCCGCCCGCACAGCGTGGTTAGCTGACCCAGCGAGCACAAGCAGCAAGGGGGAGATAAATGAATAAATAAAATCTTTAAAATAAAAAAAAAAGAAAAGGTCAATGGATAGAGAAAGGGACATATAGGTGGATAGATACATGATAAAGCAAGTATAGTAAAATGTTACGGTAGGTGACAGGTATATGGGTATTCACTATAAAATTCCAGTTTTTTTTTCCGCATATTTGAAAATTGGTATAATAAAATTTGGGGGGGGGAGTGGCAAAAAGGGGAGAAGTAAGGGAATCAGAGCTTCCTAGAGGATGGTATTCTAAAGAACAATAACAACAAAAAATCGATGTCCAGGCCCCAGCGCCGTGGAGGCTGATCTAGCTGGCCTGAGTGTGGCCTGGGCAGTGGGAGTTTTAAAAGCACCACTGGTGATGCCAGTGCAGCTAAGCTTCAAAACCCCTGATCCCGTCCTCTGCCCTTCATTTCTCCTCACCACACTTACCAATAGCACATACATACATACTACACACACATACATACATGTACATGCACGCAGGCCAAGCGAGCAAGCCCGAGTCCAACCTCCTAGAATAAATATCCTCCGAGGACAGAGGCTTTATCCCCGTGCCTGGCACACAGTTGGTCCTCAAGAAATACTGGTTTCATGGATGGCTCGGATCTGCCTGACACAGTTGTTGTGAGAATTGATTAGACAACACGTGCAGAGCATCCAGCACAGTGCCTGCCCCACAGTAACCGTTTAATGAACGTTAACTGATACTTACTACCAGTCCTGTAGCATTTAATATGTGCTAAGTGCTGTTCGACATACATTACATGCTTAGACTTCACGTTAGCTCATGACACTGGGCATTCTTCTCTCGTTTCTGTTGGGTGTAAACCTAACGGGAGATCGCTGGGTTGCGGGGTCAGTGTATGTTTAGATGTAGTAGATATTACCAGTTTTCCAAAGTGGCTTTACCAATTACACTCCCACCAGCACTGTAGGAGGGTTCTGATGTTGGCGATTTTGGTATTACAATCACTTTGAGGCTGCAGTGTGGAGAACTAGGAGATGAGGAGGCTGAGGAAGGAGAAAGGGCTAGATCTCCAAAGAGTGGTGGAAAACGCTGAAGGAAAATGGCGTGGTCAAGACTGCATTTCAGAGGATGTGTGGCTCAGGGGGGGACAGATAGCGGAGAGCAAGCATGGAGGGGCTGCCAGCGCATTGCTGGGCTTTGCTCTCGGCAGGCCTTCCTCCTTATTGCCTAATTTACAGCCAGGGACAGAGGCACTTGGCAGATGAGGTTGTAACATTTGGCCACTTTTCAAAAGGGCTGAAAGAACCAAAAATTAAGTGTCAGTTTGCACAGTACCAGTGTTTATAACAACCCAAACCTGGAAACAGCATAACAAAGGAGCAGTGATTGGGTAAGTTACAGTGCATCCTTAAAACAGAAAACTGTTAAGTTGTTGAGAAGAATGAGACAGGTATTACCAATTAAAAGCAAAAGAACGAGGTAGGTCTATATACGCTGAACTGGAAAGGTGGTTAAAGGATAGTAGTGAGCAAAAATAAAGCAAAGTGCATACTAATATGTGTATCATGCTTCCATTTTAAAAAATAGTTATATACTTAGCTATATGTACATATAAATAAGTACATTTCCAGGGAAGAAAGAGCCAGACTGTGCACAGTGGTTCCTGGGAGTGGAAATGGGATGGGAGGAGCTTCTTTTAAATTACATAACTTTAGTTAAAGGTGGGATTATGGGTCTGCAGCCCCAGAGCCCTTCATCCCACCTGCACCACCTCCCCCTGACCTCACCTACTTGCCTTACTTCCCGACAAGCAGCAGCTCACGCTGTCCCCAGGGTAAAGCCCTGCTCAGCGCCATAGTCATCTCTGCTCCTAACGTTTCTGATTGTCTCAGAGAACACCCAGGACCAACCCAACTAGAGCGGGGCCAGGTAACACAACCTGGAACCAGGGAGGACAAACGAGCAATGCAAAGGAACGAGCAGATAAATTGCTCACCTTCCCACCTAGCACATCACATCTGAACTTGACCACCCCAAAGTAATTTCCTGGCTTTCTCTTCACCTTCATTTCCCATCCAATCCTATCGCAGCCTCCTGCCTTAAGACAAAAAGAACCCATTCTGGCCCTGAATCGCCTGCACACGTGTGGCAGATACAGTGTTGGACTCTTGCAATTGAGCAGTGCTGACGAATACACCTGGTTCCCCTAGCGTGCCAATTTCTTGATCCTCTTCTCCTTTCTCAACCCTCTCTTGCTCTGAAATTAGTTTATTGTTGGTTTTACTTGTTTAGTGTGTTTCCTTAGAGCAGTAATCCTGTCTCTTGTACGCTGCCATATCCCACAGGTCTAGCATAGTACCTGTCATGTATTAAGAGCTCTATATTTATTTGTGGAATGAATATCAATGTGGTATTACCACATCTACTTTTCTAGTCCTGAACTCCAGGTCCACATTTCTGTCAAATGGATATATACACCCACAAAGAATAATAATAATAGTAAAAACAAACACTTCTATTGCACTTTGTGTGTCTGGCACAAATGTCGGCTCATTTAATAACCACAGTTACTCTCTGAGATAGATACTGTTATCATCCCGTTTTACAGGGAGGCAAACTGAGGCACAGAGAGGTCATGTGATTTGTCCAAAGTCACACACACCTGGTCAGTGACCACACCAAGAATCAAATCCAGGAAGAGTGGCTCTGGAAACTTAACCACAGGCTTGACTGCCTCTCCCTACACTCCTTTTTTTTTTTTAAGATTTATTTTTTATTTATTTATCTCTCCTCCCACCCCCCACCCCATCGTTTGGGCTCCCTGTCTGCTCTCTGTGTCCATTCACTATGTGCTCTCTGTGTCTGCTCATCTCTTTAGGAGGGACCAGGAACGGAACCTGGTACCTCTTACATAGGAGAGAGGAGCTCAATGGCTTGAGCCACATCTGCTCCCCCTTACATTCTATGACCATTCTGAGCACTCAGGCTCAACATTTTGGGGGTCATATCTGACCCCTGCCTCCCCCTTTCCTCCCTAAAGTCATTTCCACCCCCACCCCCCATCCCTTTCACCCCTTGCCCTAAGGCACAGGCTGCCACTGGAGATGAGACTCCTAGACCTGAGGCCCTCAGCAGACTCTCAGTAAACCTTTGCTGCCTTGAGGTCAGTCCTTTCCCAGTTGCACGTTATTTATTCCTTCATTCTCCACACCCTGGGTGCCACTCCCTGCCCCAACCCTTCCAGCTGTGGGACTTGGGGCCTTTCTTAACCAGCCTCCCCCTGCCTCACTGTCAGGGGGAAGATTTAAGAGAGGGACAATGATATGTACTTAGAATAATATCTGGCAGTGGTAAGCACTGTATATTTTTTTAACTAAATAAAGAGCAATCGTGTAATACATCTATAACTCTTAAATCTTTCCTTTTAGTCAATATGTGCCAGGTTGGGGTGGCTTTGTGGCTGAAAGGACCTCAAGAGTGTAGCCTTCAAGGAGCTCACGTCTGGTGGGGGAGACATATCTGTAACCATTTAAAATCAAGGTGCTAAGGAGCAATTTTGAGGGGACGAGGCAGGAGGCTGTGGGAGTGCGGAGGAGGGTCCCTAACCGAGGCGGGGGTGGTGGTGGTGCGGGGCGTGGGTTCCAGAAAGGCTCCCCTGGCGGGGGTGAGGGGAGAAGTGGCCTGATGGACAAGCGGATTTAGCCAGATCCAAAGGACAGAGGGCGTCGAACGAGAAAACGCGTGTGCTACGGCAACCCAAACCCCGGCCTCGCCACCCTGGGCAGCGGTGTTTGCGTTACAAGGAGCCGCCAAGGGACGTGGCTCGGCAGGCGGGGAGGCGCGGCGGCTTCGGGGACAGAGCCTCTACCCTACTCCCGGGCGCCTCGGCTGGAGCTCAGGGCCCGGGGCCGCCCAGTCCGCGGGAAGGATCTGGGGAACCCCACTTTCCCCCCAGGATGGGCCCCATCCCGAAGCCCGCCTGGCTCCCGGCCCTTCCCTCCAACCCTGGAGCCACCCCGATGCTGCGAGGCGGTCCAGTGAGCGGTCAGAAGAGACCAGCGGCGCCCACGCCCGCCCCCTCCTCCGGGCTAGCCTCGACCCCTCCCGGGCCGCGGGCGGCGGGAGGAGGAGCGGGGTCGGGGCGCGTAGGGGGCGCGGGGGCCGGCGGCCGCGGCGGCAGGTCGGGGTGCGGTGCCTTCGGGGGCCGCCGCCGCGCTCCAGGGCGCCCCCGGGCGGCGGAAGGCGGGCGCGCCCCTCGCCAGGCCGGGATCCGGGGCGGGGCGCGCGGCATCCCTGCGGGGGGAGCCCGCCAGCCCGGCCTCGCCGCCGCCACCGCCGCCGCCTCCAAAGTTTCCCGGAGGCGCCGCGGCCGCGCTTCCGCCCCGGCCCCGGGCGCGGGGCGACCCCCGGGCGGGAAGTGTTTCCGAGGGCAGCCGGGCCCCCTCCCCGGCCGACCCCGCGCTCCATCGCGCCCAGCTCGGCTCCCAACTTGGGAGGCGCCGCGGGCCTGCGCACGCGCGCCTTCCTCACCTCCTCCTCCTCCCCGGCGTCCTCCCCCTGGAGAGCCGGGCTCGGGCCGAGCCGCGCCGAGCCCCGCAGCCCCGCAGCCCCGCAGCCCCGCAGCCCCGCGCGCCGCGCCCCTGCTCCCGCGCCGGGCGCCCGCCCGCTGCGCCCCCGCCCGAGGGCCGGCCGAGCGCGCGACGGTGGGCCCGGGCGG
>JAKSZT010011065.1:0-18836 GCA_026826555.1 Tolypeutes matacus | reverse complement strand
TATTATCCTTCTGCCTTCCTTACATCTTTTGATTCCTCTGGCCCTAACTTTTTGCCTTCAAGGGAACATAGAAAGAAGCAAGGAAATAAAACAAGAAGGAAAACTGCCAAAGAGAAAACTTAACTCACACGCAGAACTAACAGCTAAATAAAATTCTAGAGCATAGAGAAAACCTAATCAACTAAACAAACCCATCAAGATAATATGATGACCAGAGGGCAACATAAAAATACAAATGACACTGAGAAACTGGAAAACATGGGCCAGTCCAATGCACAGAATAAAAACCAGGAAGCAATGCAGTACATCAAACAACTAATCAAAGCTATCCAAACAAATATCATGCACCAACTTAAAGAACTGAAGGAAGAGACTAAGGATATAAAGAAGACACTGGGAGAACATACTGAAGAAATAGCTAACACACCTAAAAAGGTAATGGATATGATGGCGAACAAAGACACAAGTCAAGAAATGAAAAAGACGCTGGACTCACATGGCAGCAGAATTGAACAGGCAGAGGAAAGAATTAGTGATATGGAAGACAATACAGTTGAAATCAAAGAGATTGTAGAAGAGATAGACAAAAAGATAGAAAAAATTCAGCATGGTCTCAGGGAATTAACCGATAATACAAAATGCGCAAACATACGCATTATGGACATCCCAGAAGGAGAAGAGAAGGGAAAGGGAACAGAAGGAGTGTTGAAGAAAAGAATGGCTGAAAACTTCCCAACCCTATTGAGAGAGATGGATGTGCAGATCCAGGAAGCACAGCGCACCCCAAATAGTATAAATCCCAACAGGCCAACTCCAAGACATATACGTGTCAAATTGTCCAATGCTCAAGACAAAGAGAAAATACTCAAGGCAGCAAGAGAAAAGAGAACCATCACATACAAGGGAAGCACAATAAGATTAAGTGCTGATTTCTCAGCTGAAACCATGGAGGCAAGAAGACAGTGGTATGACATAGTCAAAACACTAAAAGAAAAAAACTTCCAGCCACGAATTCTCTACCCAGCAAAATTGGCATTCAAAAATGATGGAGAGCTCAAAATATTCACAGATAAACAGCAATTAAGAGAGTATGTCAAGAAGAAACCAGCACTTCAAGAAATACTAAAGGAATCTCTACAAGTTGAAAGGAAAAAACCAAGGAGAGAGAGTTGGAGGAGAGTTTAAAAACAACTGAAAAGTCAAAAAGAGAAACAAAACAACATATGACATACATTAACCCAAAGAAAAAATGGATGAAGTAAGAAATTCGCTACGAGTAATAACACTGAATGTTAATGGATTAAATTCACCAATCAAAAGACACAGTTTGGCAGAATGGATGAGAAAATATGATCCATCTATATGCTGTCTACAAGAAACCCAACTTCGGCCCAGGGATTCAAGGAGGCTGAAAGTGAATGGCTGAAAAACCATTTTACAAGCTAACAATAGCCAAAAAAGGGCAGGAGTACCTATTCTAATATCAGACAAAATAGACTTTAAATGCAAAACTATTGTAAGAGGCAAAGATGGACACTACATATTAGTAAAAGGAGTAATCTCTCAAGAAGAGAGAACAATCATCAACATTTACGCACCTAATCGAGGTGCCTCAAAATACGTGTGGCAAACTCTGGAAAAACTAAGAGGGGAAATATATTCCTCTACAATTATAGCAGGGGACTTCAACACACCACTATCATCATTAGACAGAACATCAGGGCAGAGAATCAATAAAGAAACTAAGGCACTCAATAATACATTAGAAGTATTGGACTTAATAGACATATACAGAACACTACACCCAAATACAGCCGGGTTTACATTCTTCTCCAGTGCACATGGAACATACTCCAAAATAGACGACATGCTAGGCCACAAAACAACACTCAATGAATTCAGAAAGATTGAGATTATACAAAGTAATTTCTCTGACCACAACGGAATGAAGTTGGAAATCAATAAGGGCCAGAGAAACAGGTTAGGCACAAGGATATGGCAGTTAAACAACACACTCTTAGACAAACAGTGGGTCAAAGAGTAAATTTCAAAAGAAATCAGTAACTACCTTGAAACTAATGACAACGACAACACAACGTATCAAAACCTATGGGATGCAGCGAAAGCAGTCCTGAGAGGGAAGTTCATAGCCATAAATTCATATATTAAAAAAGAAGAAAGAGCTAAAATTGAAGACCTAACTACACACTTGGAGGAATTGGAAAAACAACAACAAACTAAACCTAAAGGAAGTAGAAAACAGGAAATAACCAAGATTAGAGCAGAACTAAATGAAATAGAGAATAAGAAAGCACTGGAAACAATAAACAAAACCAAAAGCTGGTTCTTCGAGAATATCAACAAAATTGACAAACCCTTAGCCAGACTAACAAAGAAAAAGAGAGAACAGATGCAAATACATAAAATAAGGAATGAGCAAGGTGATATCACTACTGACCCCACAGAAATAAAGAGTATCATAAGAGGATACTTTGAAAAATTATATGCCAACAAGAATGACAATTTAGAGGAAATGGACAAGTTTCTAGAAACCCACAAACAGCCGACATTGATGAAAGAAGAAATAGATGAACTCAACAGCCCAATTACAAGTAAAGAGATAGACTCAGTCATTAAAAACCTCCCAACTAAGAAGAGTCCAGGACCAGATGGCTTCACAGCTGAATTCTACCAAACATTCGGGAAAGAGCTAACACCAATTCTACTTAAGCTCTTCCAAAAAATAGAAGTAGAAGGAATACTACCTAACTCATTCTATGATGCCAACATTACCCTAATACCAAAACCAAATAAAGATACCACAAGAAAGGAAAATTACAGACCAATTTCTCTAATGAACCTAGATGCTAAAATCCTTAACAAAATACTTGCTAATCGCATTCAACAACATATCAAAAGGATTATACACCATGACCAAGTGGGTTTCATCCCAGGTATGCAAGGATGGTTCAATATAAGAAAATCAATCAATGTAATACACCACATAAACAAACTGAAAGAAAAAAATCACATGATCATCTCTATAGATGCCGAAAAAGCATTCGACAAAATACAGCACTCTTTCCTCATAAAAACACTACAAAAGATAGGAATAGATGGAAACTTTCTGAAAATGATAAAGGGTATATATGAAAAACCCAAAGCTAACATCATTTTCAACGGTGAAATCCTAAAAGCCTTCCCTCTGAGATCGGGAACAAGACAAGGATGCCCACTATCACCACTCCTATTTAACATTGTCTTAGAAGTACTTGCACGAGCACTGAGACAAGAAAAGGACATAAAAGGCATCCAGATTGGAAAAGAAGAAGTAAAAATTTCATTATTTGCAGATGACATGATCCTATACATAGAAAGCCCTGAGAAATCGACAACAAGGCTTCTAGAACTTATAAAGGAGTTCAGTAATGTTGCAGGCTATAAGATCAATGCTCAAAAATCAGTAGCATTTCTGTACACCAATAACCAGCAAACTGAGGAGGAAATCAGGAAAAAAATACCATTTACAATAGTAAACAAAAGAATCAAATACCTAGGAATAAATTTAACTAAAGATGTAAAGGACTTATATACAGAAAACTACACAACACTGTTAAAGGAAATCAAAGAAGACTTAAATAAATGGAAAAATATTCCCTGTTCATGGATGGGAAGATTAAACATCATCAAGATGTCTATCCTACCCAAATTAATCTACAGATTTAATGCAATCCCAATAAAAGTCAACACTATATTTTTTTAAGGAACTGGAAAACCTAACCACAAAATATATTTGGAGAGGTAAGAAGCCCCGAATTGCCAAAGATATATTGAAAAAGAAAAATGAAGTTGGAGGTATCACATTACCTGACTTTAAAACATATTACAAAGCTACAGTGATCAAAACTGCATGGTATTGGCACAAGGATAGACCTACTGACCAATGGAACCGGATTGAGAGTTCTGATATAGATCCTCGCATATACAGTCATCTGATATTTGACAAGGCCACGAAACCCACTCAACTGGGAGAGAGTGGCCTCTTTAACAAGTGGTGCTTGGAGAACTGGATATCCATATCCAAAAGAATGAGAGAAGAATACCATCTCACACCTTATACAAAAATCAACTCAAGATGGATCAAAGATCTAAATATAAGAGCCAAAACCATAAAAACCTTGGAAGATAATGTAGGGAAGCATCTACAGGACCTTGTAATAGAATATGGTTTCATGAACTTCACATCCAAAGCACGAGCAGCAAGAGAAAAAATTGATAAATGGGATCTCCTCAAAATTAAAAACTTCTGCACCTCTAAGGATGTTATTAAGAAAATAAAAAGGCAACCTACCCAATGGGAAAAAATATTCGGCAACCATGTATCTGATAGGAGCCTAATATCCTGCATATATAAAGAAATCCTTCATCTCGAAAATAAAAGGACAAACAACCCATATAAAAAATGGGCAAGTGACCTGAAAAGACACTTCTCCAAGGAAGAAATACAAATGGCTAAAAAGCACATGAAAAAATGCTCAACATCACTTGCTATCAGGGAAATGCAAATCAAAACTACAATGAGATACCATCTTACACCCATCAGAATGGCAGCTATTAAAAAAACAGGAGACACTAAATGTTGGAGAGGATGTGGAGGAATAGGAACCCTCATCCACTGCTGGTGGGACTGCGGTATGGTCCAGCCACTGTGGAGGACAGTTTGGCGGTTCCTCAGAAAACTAGCAATAGATCTTCCATATGATCCAGCAATTCCACTGCTAGGTATATACCCAGAAGAACTGAACACAAAAATACAAACAGATATATGCACAGCAATGTTCGTAGCGGCATTGTTCACCATTGCCAAAAGTTGGAATCAGCCCCGGTGGTGCCCATCAACAGACGAATGGATAAGCAAAATGTGATACATACATACAATGGAATATTACTCAGCTATAAGAAGGAACAAAGTGCTAACACATGGAATAACTTGGATGAATCTTGAAGACCTTATGTTGAGTGAAGCAAGCCAGGCACTGAAGGATGAACAGTACATGACCTCACTGATCTGAACTGAGGAAAGTGAGCAGTCTCTGAGAACCATTGTCTGAATGATAGGTTAACAAAGGAGAGTAAGAGAAGAGCAGGCTTTGAACCATCACCCATATGGACATAATCTATGGTAAAGGGATAGAGTGTGGTTGCATGTTGGGGGATGGGGCAGATGAGTGGTGGTGTTCCTGGGTTTGGTGGTGCAGCACTGGGGGGTGGGTGGATTAAGAAGGGCAGGTTCAAATCCCCAGGGATGTAACTGTGAATCTTGACATTCCATGGGTAGGGAGAGGGTGGTTTCATGGGCCCTTGGGGGCTGGGGGGAAGGGAACAGTCAAGATCTAATGGGTTGTTTGGTGGTTATGGGGAAGGTTTTTCATTACCTTACAGTAATGGACACAGGACATGGTAAATATCATCAAAATTATTAAACTGTATCATCTAAATTGTAAACAATACTGTAAATCATTGACAATGTTTAGTTGCTGCATTTTGCTATCTGTATAACAGTTATAACAATGCTAACATTCAAAAAAAAAGGGGGGGTCAATATGTGGTGGGGAAGTTGGGGTGGTTTGGTATCTGGGAGTCTCTGGCACTCCGTGTGTGACTTTGCTGTGACCTAAAACTTCTTTGAAAATGAAATGAAAAATTGGGAGACAATGGGGATTGAGAGGGGGAAGGTGTCATGGCACACCAGACATCTGATAACACAGTGATAAAAGGAAGGAAAGAAAAAAAGGAGAGAAAGGGAAAAAGAATGAATATATATATATTTATATATTTTTTAAAGGCATTTCCTTTGCCTTTTTATCCATTTTCTGAATGTCCTAATCCGCTAATTATATTTTATATCGTTTTGTTTTTTGTTTGATTATTTGTTTTTTTTTCTTTTTCTTTCTTTTTTTTTTTCCCCTGAGTTTCCTTATGTTTGTCTCTTGCATGTAAGCTTATCACACTTGTTTCTTTTTCCTAGTAAGTGTATTTGATTATTTTATGGACTACATGTTCGTGGAGGATTTGGATCACAGAAGGGTTATAATGGGTACTGCAGGGGATTATTGGTGGGGGGTGTCTGGGAGGGGGGTTTCGTGGGAATTAGTTCATCTGAATATACATGAAAGATATACAAAATCGATCAAAAGATCAAAAGATGGAGCATGGTCACGATGGGTGGACAATCACACAATAAATGAAGGAATCTGAATTCCTATCCTGGAGAGCTCTGCCACAGTCTCCAAGGGAGCAGCAATAGTCCTCTGAGTTCAGGGACAGTGTCTGTCAAAAGAGGATGACCCACTGATGTGTTCTTTTTATTGATGACTACCCTTTTGAGTCTTTGCTCTGGGAACTGAGACTTAGCCTGCAGTTGTGGGGTGCCTAAGAGTTGCCACCTGGGAGCCTCCTTGTTGCTCATATGTGGCCTCTCTCTAAGCCAAACTCAGCATATGATCACATTACCTTTCCCCCAACGTGGGACATGACTCCCGGGGATGAGCCTCCCTGGCAATGAGGGATTAATACCAAGTGCCAACTTGCAACACAACTGGAAAAAGACCTTGAATTAAAGGGGGAAAAGGTAAAGACAAATGAGTTCAAGTGGCTAAGAGACTTCAAAGAGAGTCGGGAGGTCATCCCAGAGGTGACTCTTACACACACCTCAGTAGGAGCTCATAGAACATCTAAGTGCCTATCACCCCACATAGAGGGGCTCCTGAGAGCTCTGGAGACACCCATATCCTATATAAGTGGGGTTAGACCCAGAGACTGATGCCTTATCAGTGGGTTCTATTTTGGAATCTGTGCTCCTGTGAGTGACAGAAGTGGACTCAAATAAGTCCTCCCTGCACATGGTTTATCAGTCCCTTCTATTCAAATCTATATGTGATGCTGAAGTTTTTAGGTATATTTCCAGAGACTGGAGCCTCTGGCCTACCTATGTGCCAGGTGTGCATGGAATCTCGGTGGAGCTGCAACTCCTACCCTACAGCTCAATGGACTCATCCAAGTCACCTGGCGAGGAGACAACGATGGGCAATGGCCATCCCAGGGAATGGAGAGGGCCTGCATCTGCAGGCAGGATCATCCCACCCACCATATCCATAGAATATAAGCCCTCTCTCACTTGAAGGTGGAGTGGACATCACCATCCCAGTCCCCTCAGGATTGGGGGAAGAACTATGGACTAGAATG
The DNA here is from genome assembly GCA_026826555.1 of Tolypeutes matacus. Lineage (NCBI taxonomy): Eukaryota > Metazoa > Chordata > Mammalia > Cingulata > Chlamyphoridae > Tolypeutes > Tolypeutes matacus. The sequence continues at coordinate 11,591 of JAKSZT010011065.1, read as the reverse complement.
GACTTGATGGTATTCTGTTGTTCACATATGGTGATTCTAGCAATGGAAGAAATTATAACAATGTGGTGGAGCCAGTGGCCACTAGACATTTTTGGGGCAGGGAGGGGATGAGCAGTTGAAATACAGGGGCTTCTTTGGGATTTGGAGGTTGTCCTGAGTACCTTTGGGGCAACGGATGTAGGCCATTTTAAAATAACACATACCACTAAGAACTGTGTGTGAGGGAGTGTTGTCTACGGGGTGAACTGTGGTCTATGGTTAGTGGCAAGGCCCCAGGATGTGTAAGTACATTGAGGGTGGTGGGCCACACTTGTGGGAGATGTTTGTGTGGGATCTGCTTAATGGGTACAGATTTTCTCTTTGGGGTGATGGAAAATTTTGGAAATGAATAGTAGTTATGGTTGCACAACATTTTTAAATGTAATGACACTGAATTGAACACCTAAAATGGGAAAATTTATCTATCTATATATCTATCTATATCTATCTATATCTATATCTATCTATATCTATATCTATATCTATCTATATCTATATCTATATCTATATCTATCAATATCTATATCTATATCTATCTTTATCTATATCTATATCTTTATCTATATCTATATCTAATCATAATAAAAATGTCTTAAAAAGTTGGGTCAGAATTCACAGACTCCTTTAAAGGTGAACAAGACTCTTCCACCTAATTTCTGGTAAAAGTTAACTGTAAAATGAAAAGGACTTCTACAGTGTTGATAAATTCTAGGCTTTTGCTTTCTCTTTTTTTTTAATTTAAAGAACACACACCTGAAGTTATCAAATTAATAATTAAGAATAACACCTCCAGCTTATATTTTGCAATGTACAAAATATTATGATATATTCTCACAATAAATATTTGAGGTAGATATCAGAGTTAACTGTTTAATGAGTATGGAGTTTTATTTTGGAGTGATGAGATTGTTTTGGAAATAGATAAAGGTGGTAGTTGCACACCATTGTGAATGCAGCATATCTGAGTTTGGATTTGTTATCACAAAAACCATAAACTGATTTTGGCTTAACAACAGGAATTAATTGGCTCAAGGTTTTAAGGGTAGAAGCATTTCAAAATCAAAATATAAGCAAGGCGGGGTTTCTCCTAGAGCATGGAGATTCTGGTGCTGGCTTCATGCAATCCTTGGGATTCCTTGACTTGTGTCTCTGCCTCTTATTGTGTCAGTGTCCTTTCCTTTCATCAGCTCTTCCAGTTTTCACTAAGTTCTGGCTTTTTCCTGTGGCTTTCTCCTCCTGTTTTCCAGTTTATTGTCTTTATAAGGCCTCCAGTAACATGGATTAAGACCTACCCTTACTCAGCTGGACCACTTCTTCACCAAAAATAATTTCTTCAAGAGATACTCTTTACAATGTGTTCACACCCACAGGAAAGCTGATTAGCATTAAGAACGTGTTTATTTGAGGGTATATAATTCAATCTATCACATACAATGCCACTGAATTGTTCACTTTAAAACAATTAATTTATGTTACATAAATTTTATCTCCATAAAATGTAAAAAAAAAAAAAATCTAATGCTTTTGTAGGGGGAAAATTCAGGGCAAAGAAAATGTTGTACAAAGCTTGTTCAAACATTTATGTTCGTGAAAATAGAATAGTAATTTAATGTTTATTTCAAACACTTTGGAGAGTAGTTCAATAAGAAACTTAGGTTTGGAGTCCATCTAGAACATTCCCTTGGTTATTCTGTGATCAAAGTATAAAATCAAAATCAGCAAGGAAGACAATCAAAAACTTAATAATGAAAAGTAAATTTCCTTCCTTCTTTCCTCTTCTTCCCTCCCTCCCTCCCTCCCGCTTTCCTTCCTTCTCTACATTCCATCATTCCTTATTTCTTTCCTCTATTCTGTTCTTACCAAGATACTTTTAGTGATCCATAATATGCCATTTCCCCATGAAGATTTCAGAATACATTTTCCTAGACAGTTTTAGAGCTCACTCCAAATAGTTAAGGATACTTCCTAGACTTGGAGTAAAATGTCAATAATGAAGGACATTCCTCAATCCCTGCCCCTAGTCTGAATTAAAAAGCATAATTTCTTCATCTGTATTTATCCCTCTCCTATTTTTATCCTGTTATATCTCTTTTCTACAAGTTTTGTTCCAGAATATAGACCATTCATTCAGAGCCACATGTCATTATATAGGAAATGAGAGTATATCATGGAATTCTAAGCAAGTGGCACAAAAAGGGAAAAAAATCTTATATAAAAATAAAGATGGAAAACTTTCTATTACTGTTGTAATTCAAACCCTTAACAGTAAAAGATTCTTCTGTATAACAGACACCAGTCATATAACAGTACAGATAAATGAAAAACCTAATTCCTAAACATATTCTTCTATGATTAAATATTTCTCTTTCTCTCTCTCTCTCATCCTAAATCTGTAGCAATCTCATTTGCTTTGATTTAATCTCAATTGTATACAGAAACGGTTCTTAGACCCCATTTCCTCTCCCACTTTTATGTAGTTCTGGTCACAAATTATGTATTTATGTGTTATGATTCCCAAATCACTGATTTCTCATTATATTTTATGCATTTGTCTTTTATATCCTGTAGGAAGTGAAAACTGGAGTTACAAACCAAAAATACGATAGCACTGGCATTTATATTCACCCATGTTGAGATCTTTATTTCTTCATTGCATCTTCAATCTATTAATTTTTCTTTCCTTTCAACAGGCAGAACTTTTTTTAGCATCTCTGAAGGTTAACTCCTTCTGCTGTTGATTATATGGGAATGTCTCAATCTTTTTCTTATTTTTGAAAAACAGTTTTGCCAGATAGAATTCTTGGTTAGCAGATTTTTGCTTTCAGTAATTTAAATACATCATCCCACTGCCTTCTTGCCTCCATGGTTTCTAATGAGAAATTGGCACTTAATTTTATCAAGCCTCCCTGTTTGTGACATGCTGTTTCTTTCCTGCAGCATCCAGAATTCTCTACCTTGGGCATTAATAATTTTCATACAATATGCTAGGGTGTGGATCTATTTGTGTTTATCCTGTTTGGAGTTTGAGCATCTTGATGTATATATTCATTTCCTTCATTGATTTGGGGGAATTATCAGTCACTATTTCTATGAATAGTCTCTTTTCCTTTTTCTCTCTTCTCCTTCCAGGATTCCTACAATGTGTATATTGGCTCACTTGATGCTGTTCCACAGGTTCCTCAGGCTCAGTTCAATTTTGTTCATTCTTTCCTTTCTGCTCTCAGACTTGATGACTTCAAATGTCTTATTTTCAAGTTTCTTTCTTCTGCCAGGTCCAATCTGCTGTTGAAACCCTTAAGGGAATTTTAAAATTTGTTACTGTGGTCCTTAGCTATGTTTGATTCCTTTTCATAATTTTCATCTCTTTACTGATATTAATTTTGTGTTCACCTATAGTTTTCCTGTTATCTTTTATTTCTTTGTCTATGTTTTCTTTTAACTCATTGAGCATTTTAAAGACCATTTTAAAAGTACTTTGTCTGGAATGTCCCAGATCTGAACTTCCACATTGATGGTTTCCAGTGCTTTAATATTTTTCATTTCCTGGGCCATCACTTACTCTTTCTTTGTATGTTTGGTAATATTTTGTTGAAACTTTGATATCTTGATATTTTAATGTGTTATCACTGGAATTTAGATTCTGAGGTGTCTGTTCCTTAAGCTTATATCCAGTTATTGTTATATCAGAGCTTTTCTTGAATGACTGGATTTAACAAACACACACACACACACACATACAAGGGGAAGGCAAAAAAATAACACCTTTTCCAGTCTTTTCAGATTAACCTATTCAAGTGCTTTCCTTCAGGAATAATCCATACAATGAACTTGTATAATTGCTCCAGTTCAAAGCATAAGGGTTGTTGCAGTTGGGCAGTTTGATGTAATTATGAATTCCAAAAATAGATATTGGATTATGCTTGTAAACTGATCTGTTCATCTGGGCATGATTAAGTTATGATTAGGGTGTTGAGCCCCACCCCTTGGTGGGTGGGGGAATCAAATATAAATGGCAAGGCAAAAGACAGAGAGAGCAGTTTTGATGTTGGAGTCTTGAGCTGGAGCCCCGGGAAGTAAGAGAGCTTGGTCATGAGGAAGGAGAGAAGGCCCCAGTATAGACACAAGCCATTTGCCTGATAGTCTACAACTGGCCTTGTGGAGAGAAGCAAAGCCTAGAGAGCCTCATAGTCTACAGCTGACCTTGTGGAGGAAACAGAGGAGTTAAGCCAGGAGAGAAATGCAGCCCTGGGAAGAGAGGAACTCAAGAAGCCTGAACCCTGGCAAACGTCAGCAGCTGTCTTGCTCTAACATGTGGCAATAGACTTTGGTGAGGGAAGAAACTTACACTTTATGGCCAGGTAACTGTGGACTTCTACCCCAAATAAATACCCTTTATTAAGACCAACCGGTTTCTGGTATTTTGCATTAGCACCCCTTTGGCTGACTAATATAGGGGTCCTGCTGATTCCTTCTGCCATGTGGCTTGTCTTGGGCATGCATTTTTGAACCTGAGAATTCCCTGATTTTTATGATGTGGTGGTTTGAAGCTGTATGTATGCCAGAAAAACATGTTTTTAAATTTAATCCATTCCTGTGAGTGTGGACCCATTGTAAGTAGGACTTTTAGATGAGGCTATTGCAGTTAAGGTGTGACCCACCTTCATCAGGATGAGTCTTAATCCTATTACTGGAATCCTGTATAAGAAAATGAAATTCAGACAAGAGAGAGAAAGTCATGGAAGCAAGAAGCTAAAATCAAGAAAACCTGGAAGAAAAGGAGAGATCAGCAGAAATCACCATGTGCCTTGCCATTTGGCAGAGGAACCAAGCATCACTGGCAGCCAGTGTTTAGGAAGAAAGTATCATGTTGATAATGCCTTGATTTGGATATTTTTCTGGCCTCAAGTCATAAATTAATAAATCCCCATTGTTTAACCTGACCCATTTCCTAGAATTTGCTTTGTGCAGCCTTGGAAACTAAAACAGACAAATACAAATGTCCCCTATTACATGAGAAACAGTTTCCTCATGCATCTTGGGCACTGTATTGCCTATCATGCAGCCAGCAATTCATTGCCCCAGGCAGCATAACTTGACTGCTTTCCCAAGTCAAGTTCTGGGACAGTAAGTCCCTCAAGCCACCACCACAGATTGTACCAGGCATACATGCTTCTAGAATGTTCAGAACATTACTCTGCTCATTCAGGAATCAGGACCAAGATCTTTGCACTGGGAGCATGGGATGGCTTCATGCAGAGCCAGTGAATGCTGTTGACAAGGCAAGCCAGGTCTCCAGGATATCCTATCAATTTTAAGTAGATTTTTTCTTCATTTGGTTCTTGCCTTGTTACTGAAATTCTTTAACTTTTTTCTGGAGCTTTGATAAAGATGTTTCTGCCAATATGTGTTGTTTTTCAAAGCTTCTTTGGGAGGTCAGAGTCCTGAAGCAGCTTACTCTGCCATCTTGTTTGAGGCAGGGCTCAAAGTAAATGCTTTGAAACTTTGAATACCTAAAAATGTATTTATTCTCCCCTATAATTAAATGATAGTTAGATTTTGCTTGGAAATCTAAATTGGATAGCTCTTTACTTTGAATTTTGAAATGTCACACTGTTGTCTTCTAGTTTTGTGTTACTGTTGACAAGTTCAATCTACTTCTCTCTTTCTCTTTCTCTTTCTCTTTCTCTCTCTTTGAGGGATACTTCCTTTTTCTCCAGTTCTTCAGAAAGTGTGACTTCATAAATGTATGTTGCTTTCATTTATTGTGCCATAATATCAGTTGGTCATTTCAGTCTGGAAACCCTTGTCTTTCAATTTTTGAAATTTTTCTTAAATTATTTTGTTAATGATTTTCTGGTACTAGGGCACTCTTATTTATATTTTGTGCTTCCAGTAACTTGTCCTCTAAGCATCTTTCTCCCTTATTTTCCAAACAAAAAAATTTTGCTTTGCTTCCTGGGAGATTCTTGAAATTTATCTTCTTCAAGTTCATTTGAGTTTTCCACTTTGATTTCATATTGTTTTCCAAATACATTTTTTTTTAATTATAATTCTATTCTTGTTTAATGTATGGAACAGTTTTTCTCTCTCTGTTTTTTTTCTTCAAATTAATTAGTAATAGGTTTTTGTTTGTTTGTTTTATTTACCTACATAATCTTTTTCCTTTAGCTGCTCTTTGTTATGTTTGTTTTGGCTTTTTTCATAAAAGTGGTTTTCCTCAAATATCTGGTAATATTGGCACTGTGTTTATACTCATGAATAAGGCACTAAAAAGATTATTAGAATTCTGTACATATGATTGTAACCTGAGCTTCAACAAAATTATCTTCAAATATTAACCCTTAACTGGTCAGATTCCTAAAAGAAGTCTTCACCAGGTACAAAAATCCTATTCTTACTTCTGGAAGCTAACATGGTGTATGTTACTTCACTTACTTCCCCTGCTTTTTATATGCTATTCTCATATTGCCTGTTGGTCCCTGTCTTAGTTTTTAGGCTGTTAAGACAAGTACCATACAACTGGTTAGTGTAACAATAGGAACTGATTGGTTCATGGTTTCAGAGCTAGAAGGCTTGCTCCTTCTGGGGTTGATAGCATTCTGACTGGCTAGCCATCCTTAGTTTCCTTGATTTTCCCGACACACAGCAGTGTCCTCTCTTTTCTCTTCCAAATTTCATTGACTTCCATCTTCTGGCTCCTCCCCATGGCTTTTTTTCTACTTTGACTGCAATTCTTCTGCTTATAATGAATACCAGAGATCCAGATTAAGATCCAGCCTCATTCAGTTTGTTCACACCTTAACTAAAAATAACATCTCCAAGAGCTCCTATATAAAATGGATTCACATCCATAGGAATGAGAATTCAGATTAAGAACATATGTTATTTGAGGGTACATAATTCAATCTACCAAAGTCTGCTCCTGTAACAGTTTGAGGTTATTTTATGAATCCCAAAAAAGGATTATGTTTGTAAACTAATCTATTCTGGGTGTGATACCCTTTGCTTATATTGGATTCAGTTGAGGGTTCCTTTATTAAATTACCTGTTAAGATTAGGGCTTTGATTTGACCATGTCAGTAAGGCATGACTCAGGATGAGTCCCTGCCCCTTGGTGGGCTGATATAAATGGACACTCATTTAAGTGTCCACAGGCAGAGAGAGAGCTCTGTGAGTTTTGATCTTGGAGCCCCAGCAAGAGAGATGAGCCATTTGCCTGATAGTTTGCAGTTGGGAATGTTATAGAAAACCTGGAAAGAAACAGAGACCTATGCCAGGAGAGGGAAGACGTCCTGAGAGACAAGTTTTATTCAAGCCTACAGTTGAGATTGGGAAGAAGTGGGTCCATGGAGTCTTAATAGAAAGAGGAAGCCCAGGAAGGAGATACCAGGCAGAGATCAGAGACCATCTTGCTTCAACATATGGCAACTGACTTTGATGAGAAAACAACCTTAAGTTGGACTCTGTAAGCTTTTACCTCAAATAAATACCCTTTATAAAAGCCAACAGATTTCTGGTATTTTGCATCAGCAGCCCTTTGGCAGACTAATACAGAATTTGGTAGCAGGGGTGGGGTACAGTCTATTGCAATTACCAAAAATACAGGAAAGTTTTTATAAATGAGTAAGGTGTATTTTTTGGAGAAATTTCAAAATACCTGATGGAAAAAGCCAAGATTGCTTTGCAGAGACTGTTGGTAGGAATATGGAACCTAAAGTTTTTTCTGATATGGCCTTAGAAGGAAATGATGTAATTATTATTGGAAACTGGAGGAAGGTGATCTGTGTTTTAAAGTTGCAGAAAGTTAGAAAAATTAAATTCTGATGTTATATGGAAGGCCAAAATTGAAAATGGTGAGCCTAAACATTTAAGCTGAAGAGCTTTCCAAAGTACACTTGGAGAATGTGGCCTGGCTTCTCTTTGCATTTCATAGGAAAATGCGAGAGGATAGCAATAAGCTGAGAACTGAATTGTTGGGCACAAAGAAGTCAGATACTCATTCCAGAAATTCCAAGCTTCTGGAAATCAAATCCTATCCTAAACTGACACAATAATTCTAATACTTGCTTAATATCATTCTTCTTGTACTGTTGTAGATTCCTGTCCTGGTAGATGAAACATAACACGGTGACTACCAAAGGTCCTAATTGTCTTCCAGTTCACAAACATGTAATGTCCTTTTCTCTATTAGGGTCTTTTAAAATTTCTTATCTACAACGTTTTGTAGTTTTCTGTGTACAAGTCCTTTACATCCTTGGTTAAATTTATTCCTAGACATATTGTTTTCATCATTGCAAATGGAATTTTTCTCTTGATTTGCTGTTTGGATTGTTCATTACTAATGTACAGAAATACCACTGACTTTTGTGTGTTGTTCTTGTACCCTGCCACTTTGCTAAATTCATTTATCATCCTTCTGCTTTTTATATGCTATTAGTTTTGTTGTGGAGTTTTTCAGGATTTTCTATATATAGGATCATGCCATCTGCAAGTAGGAAATGATATACTTCTTCCTTTCCAATTTGGATGCCTTTCATTTCTTTTTCTTGCCTAATTGCTCTAGCAAGAACTTCCAGTACTATGTTGAATAACAGTGGTGACACTGGAAATCTTTGTCTTATTACTGATCTTAGTGGGAAAGTTTTCAGTCTTTCACCATTAAAGATGATATTAGTTGTTGGATTTTTTTAATATGCCCTTTATCATGTTGAGGAAGGTTCCCTCTAAAAAAGAAAAAAAAAGAAGTTTTAACAATTCTACATATATCAATAGCATTAACTACATCTGCAGAGTGAGGAGGTATAAACTAAACAAAAACAAATGAATATTTTCTTTTTTTTTTTTTTTTTTTTTTTTTATCCATGTGTCCTAGGCATGAACCAGGCATGGGCATGATACAAAAGCCAAGCTGGGATGAACAAGGGGTTGCTCTGTCCCTGGCTGATATGATGGGCACCACCATACCAAATGCCCCTCTACCCAGGCCAGGGAGAAATATTTTCTTTTTAAACAGGACTATTTTCTTGCTTAAAATCAATGTAATTTTCATGTATTATGTTATCTTTAAATATGATTATATTTTTCTTATTATGCTAATTACTACTCCTGAATATTAATTTTGGACAATTAAATAATTGCTTTCATTCTTCATTTATGCCACTTACTAGTCATGTTAGGAAATATTATCCTCATATAGTGTATATAACCACATGTATTATATAAAATGCAGATAAGAATTGAAATAAAATAAGTACATTTAATTTATCAGAATTTTATGCAAATTAATGAAAAGAACATTTATTTCAGAAGCTGTTAAAAATTAATTATGTATAGAGGCAGAATGAGCATCACCATCCCAGAATCCTCATGATTCAGGAATGAATGATGGACTACAGTAGACTTACTATTATTCTACTGTAGACTTATTGTGATTCTAGCAATGGAAGAACATTTATTGTTGATGTGGAGGCAGTGGCCACTGGAGGTTCTGAGGGGAGGGAGAGGGGAAAAATAAGTGTAATATGGGGGCATTTTTGAGACATTGGAATTGTACTGAATGACGTTGCAATGACAGATGCAGGTCATTATATATCTTGTCACAACTTACAAAACTGTGTGGGAGATAGTAAATGTAAACTATAATCCACACTTAGTGGCAATGCTCCAATATGTGTTCATCATTTGTAACAAATGTACCATACTAATGAGGGATGTTGTTGATGTGGGAAAGTGTGGAATGGGTAGGGAATGGGGTATATGGGAATCCCCTACATTTTTTATGTTACACTTATATAATCTAAGTATCTTAAAAAAATTTTTTTTTTAATTTGTTATGTGGATGTTGTGGAGGCAACAAAAAGTTCGTCTGTGAAAGTTTCCTCTTTTACATTATTGCATACTGTTTGTCATGCACTTGGAGATATTGTAAAATTTTTAACTATCGTAAGTAGATGGTTTAAATCAAAGAGGTAGAAAGTAATTTCCTTTCTTTTAAAAGCAGAAAGTCAATTTTTTTATTGGAATGTTGTAATTTACTATTAAGTTTTCATATCCAAGTTTGATCTAGATAAAATACATAAAATATATGCTTAATATATATGTAAATATAATAAACACTGTTATAGAATTTAGACAATAGTGAAACATGGTTATATTTGAGAATAAGCGGAAAAAAGGTGCTGGCCATGAGTTCCTATCAGGAGGCACTTCTGAGTCCAGAATTACAGGGAGTGTGAGCTCAAGCAGAGCAAGACAGCCCCTGAGAAGAGAAAACAAATTGGAGTTTGTTGTTACTGAGGTGGCTTGAGTTTTTGGGCAAGGAATTGGGAAAAGGGAGTTTTGTAGAGAAGGAAATATACATAGCGGACCCCTTGAGTCTTTAGGCAAATAAGTTGCCATAGGGAGGCATTCCACGAGTCTGGACAAAAACAAAACAGACTAACAACCAGGAAAAGAACTGAAGAATAGTCATTTCAGACATGTGTACCATGTACTCCTGCATATCATTTGTCTTCAGGATCAACTTAAACTAACCCATCAATCTCCCTGCAATATTTGTACCAATTTACTTCACAGCTTCACCGTACTCAGTATTGTCAGATGTTTTCATTTTTCACTGATATTTGCGAAAAGGAATTTCATTGTTAGTTGGAATTTTCTTGATTTCTCATGCAGTAGATCATATTTATGTATTTTATTGGCTATTCTGGTTTCCTTTAATGTGAATTATCTGGTAATATTCTTGAATTGTCTGTAGCATAGATTTTTTTCTACTAGGTATTTATCTTTCTTTTATTGATTTACAAGTCTTCTTTATGTATTCTGCATCCAGCTATTTTTGTTAGTTGTATGCCTGGCAAATCTTCTCAATTCTGAAGTCATAAACATATTATCATAAATTTTCGGGGAAGATTGAACTTTTTATTTTATGCATCTGTGTCCTTAACAATATTTTAGATTTCTGGATATCATGCAGAGCGTTCCCAAATTTCTCAGCTCACAGTGACCTTAGTTCGTGTCTGTAAGTTTTTAAACAAATGGAAATCCCTCACACTTTCATTTTATTAAATAGTTGGAGCAAACAAATAATAGTAGTAGTGTGATGTCAGATACTGTTGTGTTTCTCTTGAAAAATTAAAATTTTTTTAGCAGCCTTTTTGCTTATTCATTGGATATATATTGCAGCATTGATCTAATTATATTTCTTTCTCAGCTGGGTAACCATGTATGTTCCAGGGCCATTCTTAAACAGCTTGATGTGTGATACGGTCTTTATTACCTGATCAGGTTTCCATGTGCAGGCCTCTGATTCTTGGCCCTTTTCTGTTTCATTGGTCTATTATTCTATGCCTGGGACAATACCACAATGGTTTAATAACTACAGACTTATAAAAGATTTTAATATTGGTAGATAATGTAGCTGTTTTCCAAATTTCCTGGTTTTTCTTGCCCTTTGATCTTTTGTATGATTTGGGCACAACTTGTCAAGTTTCAAGAATTTATTTGGAATTTATTTAATTCAAGAAATTATTTGGAATTTATTTAGAGTTACA
>JAKSZT010011033.1:0-11075 GCA_026826555.1 Tolypeutes matacus | reverse complement strand
GTTATTTCCTGTTTTCTACTTCCTTTAGGTTTAGTTTGTTGTTGTTTTTCCAATTCCTCCAAGTGTGCAGTTAGGTCTTCAATTTTAGCTCTTTCTTCTTTTTTAATATATGAATTTATGGCTATGAACTTCCCTCTCAGGACTGCTTGCGCTGCATCCCATAGGTTTTGATATGTTGTGTTGTTGTTTTCATTAGTTTCAAGGTAGTTACTGATTTCTTTTGAAATTTCCTCTTTGACCCACTGTTTGTCTAAGAGTGTGTTGTTTAATTTCCATATTGTACAGTCTCATATTACATTTTAGCTTTCCTTCTAGTAATATAAATGTCCTTACTCTTTCCCTTTTGACCACTGCCATACCCATACAATAGCTCCGCTAGTTACAAACACTATGTTGTGCTTTAACCATTTCTATTCATTTCCAAAGATTTACAAACAACCACTTTACCAATTCTGCACAGATTAGCACTCAGCTTTCCATTCTCTACCCTCCTTCTATTTTCCAATGACCTATATACTAATTATTAACTCCAAGAGTTTACACAAAATATTGAGTTCTTAAAAATACAATCATATAGTATTTGTCCTTTTGTGATATTCCATTTTTTAAAACCGTAATTCAACCTCTAGTGCCAAGGGCATTTGTACTACATCTTCAATATCTTACAAGATAATCTCAAACAAATAGAACCATTTTATTGAGTTGGGGGGGAGAGTAAGAAAACCCTATTGTGGCAGGCAGAATAATGGCCTTCCAAAGATGGCCACATTCTAATGCCCCAAACCAGTGAATATCTTACGTTAAATAGAAAAGGGTAATTATGGTTGTTGATGGAATTAAGGTAGCTACAAGGGATCTTAAAATAGGGAGATTATCCTGGGTCATCTCTCTGGGTGAGCCCAGTATAATCACAAGGGCCTTTAGATGTGGAAGACGGAGGCAGAAGAGTCAGTGTCAGAATGATGCAATGTGAGTAAAACCGGACTGGCCATTTCTAGCTTTGGAGATGGAAGGGGGCCATGAGCCAACAAAGGAGAACAGTCTAGAAGACGAAGAAGGCAAGAAAACAGATTCTCCAATAGGAGCTTCAGAAAGGAATGCAGGGCAGCAGGTGCAGCTCAGTGGTTGAGCACCTGCTTCCGATGCACGAGGTCCCAGGCTCAATCTCTGGTACCTCCTAAAAAAACAAAGAAACAAACAAAACAAACATAAAATAAAATACCTTGAAGAAGTAATTAGAAAGATGTAGGAAAGAAAGGGAGGGAGGGAGACAGAGAGAGGCAGGCAGGCAGGCAACTCTGTTGATACTTTTAGTACAGTGAGACCTATTTTGGACTTTTAATACCCAGAACAATAAATGAATAAATTTGTGCTGTTTTAAGCCACTACATTTGTACTAATTTGTTACATTGGCAATAGGAAACAAACATACCAAAGAGTCTTTTATTTTAAGAAGTATCACTTGTCTAATCTTCATCACAGAAAGCCATTTGGAAATACTAAATATTGTAATTGACCAAATTGCTGTTATTCACTGGATATTAGGGACTAATTGCTAGAAACAAATCTAGTTTGTATAGAATAATTTCACAGTGTTAAATATTTAGAATATTTTTCTCTTTTCTTTGAATATGAGTAGTTTACAAGTTGGTATGCTTTCAGATAATGAGTCAACAAAAATTTATTTCATTTCTACTATTCCCTGGGCGCTGTGCCTCTGAGTGAAATGAAGCTATAATATAAAGTAAGATAATAATATTCACAAATACCTATAACATGGAATTTGAAGAATGGGAATCATTTGATTATGTGGAGTGAGGAGTACAGTAAGTATAAAAACAATATTCAAAAAAAGAGAAAAGACATTGAAGTTACAGTAGCCTAATGAAGTTTCCTTTAGCAAAGATGTATACTGTATTAGTTAGCCAAAGGGGTGCTGATGTAAAGTACCAGAAATCAGTTGGTTTTTATAAAAGGTATTTATTTGGTGTAGAAGCTTTTTTAGCAGGCCATCAAGCGTAAGTTACTTCCCTCACCAAAGTCTATGGCCACGTGCTGAAGCAATATGGGTGCCGATGTCTGCCAGGGTTCTGGCTTCCTGAGTTCCTCTCTTCATGGGGCTTGTCTCTCTCTGGGCTCAGGCTTGTGTCTCTGCACAAGGCCAGCTGTAGACTATCAGGCGAACGAACGGCTTGACACTTTTCCGGGGGCCTTCTCTCCTTCTTCACGACCAAGCTCCTCTGTGTGCTTACTTCCCGGGCTCCAACATTAAAACTCAGCATCAGAACTCCAACTCTGTTCTTCGCCATGTCTTTTTTCCATGAGTCCCCACCCATCAAGGGGCGGGACTCAACGACCTACTGATGTGGCCCAATCAAAGCCTTAATAATTATTTAATCAAGTAAATCTCTGAATCAAATATAATCTAATATGCTGAGAGGAAAAGACCAGTTCACAAACATAATCCAATATTTCTTTTTGGAATTCATCAATAATGTCAAACTGCTACATATAAAATGAAGATCACCTTGAAAACAATGTACAGGCTGATGGAGCAGACCCAGCCAGTTCCCCTGGCCAGTATCTTTTCTGTGCACTCTGACCTGACTTTCTACTGTCAGATCTGGGTCCTTTGGCCTGAAAGCTTTCTCTGGATGCATGAAGTTGCTCTTTCTACTAGCACTGCAGGCAGAAAGTGTTGAAGACTTAGCCCCTGGAGAGTAGCTCTAGGTCAATGAGTGATGGGAGATGGTGTATGAATAGACCAGCTCCTTTGACCTTGAGATAGAAGAACTCTGAAGCAGATACTCTTCACACGTTCCTAGGGTTCTCCACTAAGATTAGGCCTCAGTTGTCCACAGAAGTAACGATTGATAACAGTTCCTTTATTGGCTTCCTTCCTTTTATGGAATCACTTCCTCACAAACGGACTAGTGAGTCTGGGGAACACATCCCAAATAAAGTAGCAGCACCCGAATCCTTGTCTCAGAGTCTGCTACTGGGGAAATGCAAACTAAGACAGATTAGACAGGTGAGTGATCCAAGCCAGAGCTGGCAGTTGGGAACTTTGGCAATTATTAGTGAAAGATTTAAGCAAGTCGAAACTACACAGAAATTCACAATTGCCCAGTTGCCAAAAACTGGAAGCAACCCAAGTGTCCATCAACGGATGAATGGATAAACAAAATGTGGTATATACACACAAATAAATTAAGTCCTGATACATGTGACAACATGAATGAACCTTGAAGACATCATGTTAAGTTAAATAAGCTAGACACAAAAGGACAAATATTGTATGAGCTCACTGATATGAAATAATTAGAATAACCAAACTCATAGACTCAGAATCTATAATAAAGGTTACCAGGGGCTAGGAGGGGCTTCCAGAATAAGGATTTAAGGCTTAAAAGGAAAAGGGTTTCTATTTGAGACATTGGAAAAGTTTTGGTAATGGATGGTGGTATTGATAGCATAACAATGTAAATGCAATTAACAGCACTGAATAATATATTTGAATGTGGTTAAAAGGAGAAATTTTAGTTTGCATATATATTACTAGAATAAAAATTTTAACAAAATCCGAGGAACTGCACAACACAAACAGTGAACCCTAAGTTAAACTGCGGACTATAGTTAATAGTATAATTATAAAATGTGCTTTCATCACTTGCAACAAATGTACCACACCAATGAAAGTTGTTAATAATAGTGTCGTATATGGGAATCCTCTATTCTATGCAAGATTACTCTGCAAACCCACAACTTCTCTAATAATAATTTAAAAACATGACACAGAAGCAAGGAACTAAAACATTGTAGAAGTGAAAGAGATGAGAATTAGCAACTTATTTTGTAAAGTGTGACAAAGAAGGAAAAGTCAACTTTGATTTTGAGTCTGATGACTTAAGAGAGGGTTTTGGAACCATTCATAGACACAGCAGAGTCAGAAATAGGAGTTGTTGGTGAGATGGGGCTCAGCGGGATAGCTAGGTTTGTTTCTTTTCAGCACTGTAGCAAGATTCTCCTGGATGTGGTTTGCATTTTGGCATGGTGGGAGGAGTCTGGTACAAATGGGATAGTCTAGGCTTTGGGAACAGTGAACACTGGAATCCAATCCTTGCTTTGCCTTTCATTAGGTGTGTGACCCAGGGAAGCTCACATGATTAATATGAACTTTACTTTTGCAATTTACAGTATCAGGATAGCAAAACCCACCTTGTCTCTAACTGAAAGGAGCTCATTATCATCATGTGACCCATAAATATTCATCACACACACACACAAAATGTCCAGACGTTTTATTTTCTTCAAGTGTCATAGATTTGCTTGCCCCACCTTGGCCTCCTTTCCACTCTACCACGTAGCAGTATTTAAGCAATTTAACATGTTGCTTTTACAGTCAATGAATAGGAATGCTACTTTTTGGTATTATTATACTTGATCTCTCCTGTCTGTCTCAGTAATTTTGAAAGCTCAAACAAGATAATGAAAGCTCCTCATGAATTATATAATGCCATATCTCAGTAATACTTGCACTAGAATGAAAGATCCTTAAAATATGCCCATGTCTATTTTGTTCAGTTCTGGGTTCCCAGAACCTTGCCCAATGCCTGGCACAGAGGACTGCTGCAAAAAATATTGATGGAAATATACTAATATTTGACCTAAAGCTCTGTAAACATAAAATAAACCATTTTCAAAGGTCTAATTTGATTCTCTTCCTTAATGATGAACAGAGCATACATTATGATTCCAATTTTTATAGAAAAGAACATAGAAGGTGAGCGAAAAATAAGGGGCATATCATAGATCACACATCTAGGTAATAGTAGCATTGGGACTTCAAAGAGCTCTCTGAGATGGGTGCGAGGAATTCCGGGAAGATGGCGGACTAGTAAGACACGGGAATCTCTTCTCCAGAAAAATAGCTAGAGGACAAGCGGAAACAGCCCCGTAAAAGATCTTCTAGGGTTTAGGACAGCAGGTGAAAGCTGCACACCACCCAGAGGAGAGAAGGACAGAAGAGGGAAATCGCGACTACAGAACTGTGAGTTGCAAGTAGCAGCTTCTGCTGCTGCCGGCACCCTCCCCCACACTCTTCAGAATTCTCGGGCCTCTGGGCCTGCGACCACAGACAAAGGGGGCTTCAGGGATCTGCCACTCCCAGAAAGGGGAGAGAGAGGGACACAACCTTAGGCTGACTCAGGTTCTGACCTGAAATTTGGACTGCAGAGCCCCACGGACCCTTCCACACGGCGGTTTGCCCTGGGAGCCTAGAAAGGACTGGAGAAATCCGACCCTCGCAACCTCCCTCTCTTCTAGCCTGGACTAATTGTTGAGGACTCCACGGGAGAGGGGAGAGAGAGCCTGGGGCTGACCCTGCTTTGGACTCCCAGGTTTGGTCTGCCCTGTCCCGAGAGCCCTTCCAGGCTGGGTGGGACTGCGCCATTGTTTGCCTTGGAGCCTGCAAAGGTCTAAAGATATACAAACCTCCCAATCTCATCCTCTACTAACAGGGACTGATTGTTGAGGATTCAGAAGGGCGTGGAAATATTTCCTAGCTAGGAAAAGGGGGGCGCTAAGAGAGAAGTCTGGAGAACTGTCTCAGAAAGTTTGAATCACAGGGCTCCTAGCCCCCAGACAGGAAGCTCTATCACATTGATCTGGTCTGTGTCACAACAAATACGCTCCCACCAGGCATTGAATTGAGAGCTGCCAACACACACCATCTCCTGGCAGACCAAGGAAGTGCACATAAGAAAATTAATAAGTGAGAGAGGCTTTTCCTGGCCTCTATAGCCTCCCTGCCCAAGGCCCTAGGAAATGACTCTACAACCAATTACTGGGGCCAGTGCCCAGTTTTGAGCAACCAGCAGAACAATCCTAACAATCAAGGTTGAGCCAAAAATCAAAGAGCGGTGGTAACTCACAGCCTCCTGCCACTAAAACCCCATAAAAGAGAAAGAGATAGAGCATCTAAGTAAAATACAAACTAACCACATGCCTAAGCACCACCAAAAAATTACGGGCCATACTAAGAAAATAGAAGACATGGCCCAAGAAAAGGAATACAGCAAAGTCCCAGAAGAGATGAAGAATTTGAGAGAATTAATCAGTGAGATGAGCACACATTTCCAAAATCAAATTAATGAGATGAAAGAGAATACAGTTAAAGAGATCAATGACATCAAGAAGTCATTGCACGAACGTAAAGAAGAATTTGAAATCATGAACAGAAAAGTAACGGAGTTCATGGGAATGAAAGACACAATAGGTGAAGTAAAAAATACATTTGAAGCATACAACAGCAGACTCGAAATGATAGAAGAAAGAATAAGTGATACTGAAGACAGGGCAGCTAAAATCGAAGAGAGAAAAGAACAGAGAGAGAAAAGAATGGAAAAAATTGAGCAGGGGCTGAGAGAGTTGAATGACAACACTAAACGCAAGAACATACGTGTCATGGGAGTTCCAGGAGGAGAAGAGAAAGGAAAAGGGGCAGAAAGAGTATTTGAGGAAATAATAGCTGAAAATTTCCCAAAACTCATGAAAGAAATGAACTTACATGTCCAAGAAGCACACCGTACCCCAATAAGAATAAATCCAAATAGACCTACACCAAGACACATATTATTCAGAATGTCAAAAGTAAAAGATAAAGAGAAAATTCTCAGAGCAGCAAGAGAGAAGCAAACGATCACGTACAAAGGACGTCCAGTAAGACTTTGTGCAGATTTCTCTTCAGAAATCATGGAGGCGAGAAGACAGTGGTATGATATGATTAGGAAACTGAAAGAGAAAAACTGCCAGCCGAAAATTCTTTATCCAGCAAAACTGTCCTTCAAATATGAAGGTGAATATAAAGTATTCACAAACAAACAGAAACTAAGAGAGTTTGCAAAAAAGAATCCACCTTTGCAGGAAATATTAAAGGAAGCCTTAGAACCTGAAAGAAAAAGACAGGAGAGAGAGGCTTGGAGGAGAGTATAGAAGTAAGAAAAGCAGAAAGGATAAACAAAAGAGTAAAAAGAAAGACAAAAATAAGATGACATATGAAAACCAAAGAATAAAATGGAGAAAATAAATAGTGCATTTTCAGTAATATCATTGAATGTGAATGGATTAAATTCCCCAATCAAAAGATACAGGCTGACAGAATGGATAAAAAAAGATGAGCCATCCATATGCTGCTTACAAGAAACTCACCTCAGAACCAAGGATACAAGCCGGCTGAAAGTAAAAGGTTGGAAAAAGATACTCCACGTGAACAGTAAACAGAAAAGAGCAGGGGCAGCTATACTAATATCAGACAAAACAGACTTCAAATGCAAAAAACTGATAAGAGATGCGGAAGGCCATTATATACTAATAAAAGGGACGATCCTCCAGGAAGATATAACAGTCATAAATATCTACGCACCTAACCAGGGTGTCCCAAAATATATAAGACAAACTCTGGCAAAACTGAAGGGAGAAATAGACATTTCTACAATAATCGTCGGAAACTTCAACACCCCTCTCACATCATTAGATAGAACAACTAGACAGAACCTCAACAAGGAAACAGAGAACTTGAACAATATGATAAACAAGTTAGACCTAACAGACATATACAGAACACTGCATCCAAACTCAGCGGGTTATACATTCTTCTCAAGTGCCCATGGATCTTTCTCCAGGATAGACCACATGTTAGGTCACAATACAGCTCTCAATAAATATAAAATGATTGAAATTATACAAAGCACCTTCTCAGATCATAATGGAATGAAACTAGAAATCAATAACAGAGTGGAAAAAAGGAAATTTGCAAATGTGTGGAGAATGAACAACACACTCCTAAATATTCGGTGGGTCAAAGAAGAAATTGCAAGTGAAATCAGTAAATATATTGAGACAAATGAAAATGAGAACACAACATATCAAAACTTATGGGATACAGCAAGGGCAGTCTTGAGAGGGAAATTTATAGCCCTAAATGCCTATATTAAGAAACAAGAAAGAGCTAAACTCAAAGATTTAACTGAACAACTTGAGAAAGTAGAAAAAGAACAGCAAACCAATCCCAAAGCAAAAAGAAGGAAAGAAATCATAAAGATTAGAGTGGAAATAAATGAAAATGAGAACAAAAAAGCAATAGAGAAAATCAACAAAACCAAAAGCTGGTTCTTTGAGAAGATCAATAAAATTGACAAACCCCTCGCTAGACTAACAAAGAAAAAAAGAGAGAAGATGCAAATAAATACAATCAGAAATGAAAGGGGGGAAATTACAAATGACCTCACAGAAATAAAAAGAATCAAAAGAGGATATTATGAGAAACTATATGCCAACAAACTAGACAACCTGGATGAAATGGACAAATTTCTAGAAACTCATAACCAACCTACACTGACACAACAAGAAATACAAGAACTTAACAAACCAATCACAATTAAGGAGATTGAATCTGTCATCAAAAATCTCCCAGCAAAGAAAAGTCCAGGACCAGATGGCTTCACAAGTGAGTTCTACCAAGCATTTCTAAAAGAATTAACACCAATCCTGTTTAAACTCTTCCAAAAAATCGAAGAGGAGGGAAAATTACCCAACCCATTTTATGAAGCCAACATCACCCTAATACCAAAGCCAGATAAAGATTCCACAAGAAAAGAAAATTACAGACCAATCTCTCTCATGAACATAGATGCAAAAATTCTCAACAAAATACTAGCAAATCGAATCCAACAGCATATCAAAAGACTTATACATCACGACCAAGTGGGATTTATTCCTGGTATGAAAGGCTGGTTCAACATAAGAAAATCAATCAATGTAATACACCACATTAACAAATTGAAGGAAAAAAACCACATGATCATCTCAATAGATGCAGAAAAGGCATTCGACAAAATCCAACATACTTTTTTGATAAAAAATACTTCAAAAGATAGGAATAAAAGGAAAATTCCTCAATATGATAAAAGGCATATATGAAAAACCCACAGCCAACATCATACTCAATGGGGAAAGGTTGAAAGCTTTCCCCCTAAGATCAGGAACAAGACAAGGATGCCTACTATCACCATTGTTATTCAACATTGTACTAGAAGTTCTAGGGAGGGCAATTAGACAAGACAAAAAAATTAAAGGCGTCCAAATAGGAAAAGAGGAAGTAAAACTCTCACTGTTTGGGGATGACATGATCCTGTATTTAGAAAATCCTGAAGTATCCACAACAAGGCTACTTGAACTAATAAATGAGTTCAGCAAAGTGGCAGGATATAAGATCAACACGCAAAAATCAGTAATGTTTTTGTACACTAGTACTGAACAATCTGAGGAGGAAATCAGGAGGAAAATTTCATTTTCAATAGCAACAAAAAGACTCAAATACCTAGGAGTTAATTTAACCAAGGAAGTATAGGACCTATATGCAGAAAACTACAAAACAATGCTAAAAGAAATTTTAAAAAGACCTAAACAAATGGAAAGACATTCCGTGTTCATGGATTGGAAGAATAAATAGCGTGAAGATGTCAATCTTGCCCAAACTGATTTATAGATTCAATGCAATACCAATCAAAATCCCAACAGCTTACTTTACAGAATTAGGGAAGGCAATTATCAAATTCATCTGGAAGGGTAAGTACACCCGAATAGCCAAAAGCATTCTAAAAAAGAAGAGCAATGTGGGAGGAATTTCGCTGCCTGACCTTGAAATATATTACAAAGCTACAGTGGTCAAAACAGCATGGTACTGGCATAAAGATAGACATATCAATCAGTGCAATAGAATTGAGAATCCAGAAATAAACCCTCACCTATACAGTCAACTGGTTTTTGACAAACCTACCAAGCCCACGCTGATGGGAAAAATCAGTCTCTTCAACAAATGGTGTTGGGAGAACTGGATATCTATAACCAAAAGAATGAAAGAGGACCCCTATCTCACCCCCTATACAAGAATCAACTCAAAATGGATCAAAGATCTAAATATAAAAGCCAGGACCATAAAACTACTTGAAGAAAATGTAGGGAAACATCTTCAAGACCTTGTAGTAGGTGGTGGTTTCTTGGACCTCACACCCAATGCACGTGCAACAAAAGAAAAATTAGATAAATGGGACCTCCTCAAAATTAAACACTTTTGCACTTCACAGGACTTTGTCAGAAGGGTGAAAAGGCAGCCAACTGAATGGGAAAAATATTTGGAAATCACATATCTGATAAGGGTTTAATATCCAGGATATATAAAGAGATGTTACAACTCAACAATATAAAGACAAATGACCCAATTAAAAAATGGGCCAAAGACTTGAATAGACATTTCTTCGAAGAAGAAATACAAATGGCAAAAAAACGCATGAAGAAATGCTCAACATCACTCATGATTAGGGAAATGCAAATCAAAACTACAATGAGATATCATTTCACACCCATCAGAATGGCCACTATTAAAAAGACAGAGAACTACAAGTGTTGGAGAGGATGTGGAGAGATAGGAACACTTCTTCACTGTTGGTGGGAATGCAGGATGGTACAACCACTATGGAGGACTGTTTGGCAGTTCCTAAAGAAGTTGAATATAGACTTGCCACGTGACCCTGCAATACCACTACTGGGTATATACCCAGAAGAACTGAGAGCAGTGACACGAACAGACATCTGCACACCGATGTTCATAGCCACATTATATACCATTGCCAAAAGTTGGAAACAACCCAGGTATCCATCAACAGATGAATGGATAAACAAACTGTGGTCTATTCACACGATGGAATATTATGCAGCTGTAAGAAGAAATGAAGTCATAAAGCATATGGCAACATGGATGAACCCGGAGGACATTATGTTGAGTGAAGCAAGCCAGACACAAAAGGACAAATACTGTATGAATGCATTACTATGAACCAAATATATTGTGTAAAATATTGTTTGATTCACACACACACACACACACACAAAAAAAAATTTACATGTATCCATTACATTTAATTGAGAAATGTATATATTTATTCATCTGTGTTTACTTTTTAGTTTTTGATTGCTTATATTTTCAATTATTAAATGTACAAAATAAAGTTTAAAAA
>JAKSZT010010997.1:0-11506 GCA_026826555.1 Tolypeutes matacus | reverse complement strand
TCCACACTCTCCATAAGGCCAGCTGTAAAATACTAGGTGAATGGCTTGTCTCTCTTCCTGGGTCTTCTTTCATCTCTAATGGAGCCTTCTCTTTTTCCTCATGTATCTGCTTGTCTGTGTTCACTTCCCGGGAATTCAATATCAAAAAACTCTAATTTTCTCCTCTGCCATGTCATTTTCTCTGTGAGTCCCTGCCCACCAAGGGGGCAGGGACTAATGTCCTACTGATGTGGCCCAATCAATGCCTTAACCATTATTTAATCTGGTAAAATTGACACCTCTAAATCCAATCCAACCTAATATGCCTAAAGAAACAGATCAGTTTATAAGCATAATCCAATACCTATTTTTGGAATTCATAAATAATATCAAATACTGCTATAGCAGTATAGACATCTTAATGATGTTTAGTATTTCTGTCTACGAACAGGGAATATTTTTTCTTTTATTTAGGTCTTTGATTTGCTTTAACAGGGTTGTGTAGTTTTCAGTGCACAAGTCATTTACATCTTTAAATTTTTATTCCTAGGTATTTGATTCTTGTAGTTGCTATTATAAATGGGATTTTTTTCTTGATTTCCACCTCAGATTGCTCATTATTGGTGAAGAGAAATGTGACTGATTTTTGCACATTAATCTTACAACCTGCCACTTTACTGAACTCATTTATAAGTTCTAGAAACATTGTTGTAGGTTTCTCAGGGCTTTTGAGGCATAGGATCATGTCATCTGCAAATAGTGAAATTTTTACTTCTTCCTTTCCAGTTTGAATGCCTTTTATATCTTTCTCATGCTTCAGTGCTTGAGCAAGTACTTCTAACACAATGTTAAATAAGAATGGTGACAATGGGCTTCCTTGTCTTGTTCCACATCTTAGAGGGGAAGAAGAAATGCAGTAGTAACACATGGGCTAACATGGATGAATCTTGTAGACCTTATGTTGAATGAAGCAGGCTGGACACTGAAGGACAAATATTTCATGAACTCACTGATAGGAATTAAGCAAACTAAGCAGACTGACAGAGCTAGAGTCTGGAAAATAGGTTTACAGGAGACAAAAATGGAGAAGTTTGTGATCCAATGCCCATATATGCAAAATCTATGATAAGGTGGAAAGAGGTAGTTGTGCAATAGATGTGCATGACAGTCATGCAGTGATGCTACTGGGTTGTGTGGTGCTGGTCTGTGAGGGGGGTAGGAGGGAGTGGGTGGGTTGGACTAATGGAACTGGGAGGAGGGCTCGGGGTAGAACAGGTGAACTCTGGGGATTTGCAGGGATGTGGTTGAAATTACAATGCTGGAAATGTTCTTTTGACAAATATGGCAGGGGAGAGTTACTGGTTTAGGATGTTGGATGTGGGAGGCATGTGGGACAGGGTGCACCTTGGGCAGGATTCTAGGGAGTGTGTGAGTGTTAATCTAGTCAGAGTGTGTTGCATCAGTGGGTGGAAACCCACATAATGAGAGGGAAGGTGTTGGACTCCTATCCTGAGGAGTCTTGCTATGTTCTCAAATAGAGGGATGGAAATCTCTCAAGTGCATAGGCAGTGCCTAATAAGGGAGGACAGGCCAGTATGTCAAGCCCTCAATGTTGTTCCAAGTAACTATGACTCTTGTTCTTCAAGGAGTAAAGCTTGGTGGTTGCCATGGGTCCCAAGGGGAGAGGGAGGGAGGAATAGAATAGTTTGAACATGGGGCATTTTGGGGGCAGTGGAATTGTTCTACATGATCTTGCAATGATGGATACAGGCCATGTTAAATTTCATCAAAATTTATAATAGTGTATGGACCAAAATGTAAACCATAATGTAAATCACTGACCATGGTTAGTAGCAATGTTTCAATATTTGTACATGAATTGTAACAAATGTACCATCCAATGTAAATTGTTATTAATAGGGGAAAGGGGAAAGGGGGGAGCAGAGTGGATATGTGGGAATCCCCTATATTCTGTACGTGACTTTTCTGTAACCTAAAGCTTCTTTGAAGGCAAAATGAAAAAAATAAGGCACTGGGTAATAAATGGAAAAAAAATGTCATTCTAAGTACAAGACAACAGATCTTACAGTGATGGTAGACATAATGTCAAAAAAAATTAATTTTAGATTTTTAAATTATTTTTTATTATTCCAAAAAGTGTATAATGTTTTTAATTTTATCTATTATTTTTAAAACTAGCATTATTATTTCATTGTCTTATTAATTGAATTTGGTTATTTTGTTGGCTTCATTTTTGAAGAACTTTTGGATCCCAGAAGGTTTACAACTGTGGCAAGGGAAGAACATTGGTGCAGAGTATCAGTGATGGGGGATGCATGGGAGGAGTTTCACCTGGGGCATACCTATAAGGCATATGAATATGTTCATGTATTCATGGGGCATTGTCATGGTAGGTGGAAATTCACACAATAACTGAAAGAATATCAAATTTCTATCCTGGGGAGCACTGCCGGATTCTCTAATGGGAAAGCAAGAATCCCCAGTACAGGGGCAATGACTAGTGGAGAAGGATGGACCATTAATGGTCCTTTGATATTGGTGAATGTACTTATGAATCTTTAATTTTGAAATGAAACTTAGCCTAGTATTATAGGGTGCCTAAGAGTAACCTCCTGAAAACCTCCTTGTTGTTCAAGTGTGGCCTCTCTCTAAACCAAAGTCAGTATATAAATGCATTACTTTCCTCCCAATGTGGGACATGACTCCTGGGGATAAGCCTCCCTGGCACTGAGGGATTATTACCAAGCACCAACTAACAATGTAACTGGAAAAAGATATTGACCAAAAGGGGGAAAGTGTAAAGACAAATGAGTTTATATGACTAAGAGACTTCAAAGAGATTTGGGAGGTTATTTCAGAGGTTACATTTATGAATGTCTCAACGGGATCTCATTGACTGCCAAAGTAAATATTACTTTAAATAGTGGGGCTCCTGAGAGCTCTAGAGACATCCAGACACTATAGGAGGGCAGATATTTCAGGAGTTTGGCACCCTGCCAGTGGACCCTACTTTGGAATTTTATGCTCCTCAGTGTGACAGAGATGGACTCAGTTGTGGTTTCCCTACACATGGCTCTTCTGCCCCTTCTATTTGAACCTATAGTTAGTATTAGAGTTGATAGGTGTATGTCCAAGAGACTTAAATCATTGGGCTGTCCATGTGCCAGCTGGGACCTGAATTTCAACAGACTTGCAACACATACTCTCCAGTTCATTGGACTCATCCACGACAAATAACAAGGAGAAGATGACTGACAATGACAATGATGGGACTATACAAGCAAGATAGTCCCATCTATCTGCTCCATGGGATCTAAACGCCCTCTCAATTGTTGGTGGAGTGGGCATCATCATCCCAGAATCCTCAGGATTGGGGAATGAATGATGGACTAGAATAGACTTATATTTATTCTACTATACACTTATTGTGATTCTAGCAATGGAAGAACTACCGTCATTGATATGGAGGCAATAGCCACTGGAGGTTCTGGGGTGAGGGAGAGAGAAAAATAAGTATATTATGGGGTCATTTTTGGGACTTGGGAATCGTCCTGAATGATGTTGCAATTATAGATACAAGCCACTGTATATCTTTTCATAACTTATAATATTGTGTGAGAGAATGTGTAAACTGCAATGTAAACTATAATCCAGGCTAAGTGGCAATGCTCCAAAATACGTTCATTAATTACAACATATGTACCACACTAGTGAAAGATGTTGTTAATGTGGGAAAGTGTGGGAGGGGTAGGGAGCGGGGCATATGGGAATCCCCTATATTTTTTATGTAACATTTATATAATCTAAGTATCTTTTAAAAAAATAAAAAGTATAAAAAAAGATGTAATAACATGAAATGAAAGTAAAATATTTTAATAAATATATTAATCATAAAAAAAGAAAGCAAAGGGTTGTCAATCTTTCTAAAGCAAAGATACAAAAGAATTGAGTGAGTGCATGTCCTGGGAGGCCCTGGGAGAGGTGGGAAGCTAGATCTCTGCCAAGTTGAAAACACATACAGTAAAGGCTGGAATAGAGAGGCCTGTTCAGGTTACCAGAGGCCCACAAGCTGCAGTTGGGGCTGAAATTGTATAAAGGATCTGCTGCATTTAATATTTTCTTTCTTCTGATAAAAGTTTTGATTCTAAGAAAAGGTTTAGGGAAAAAAATAAAAACTATTTTCTATGGAGAAAATATAATTAATGTGGAATTAAATTTCCTTAGAGTTTAAACCCTTTCAAAGTTAAGAAAGTAGCATAACTAGCTGTGCTTAAGTATTTGTATTAGTTTAAATCTTCGTATAAGTTTTGTATCTCTTTTCTAAAAATTAATGAGTAATAGTTAATACATATGTTTTCCATTATAATAAATGCAATGATTTATATTGTTGATGGAGTTATTAAAGTATGGAGGTAAAAGAAGTAGACAGGTACAGCTGGAGTATAGAATATAAGAAGATACTCATCAAATTATGTTTTAGAAAGTTTAGTCACTGTTATAATTCAAACACACGGTTTGAATCTATAGTAAAATATATGAAATATGTAAGATGTAGATTAGAGAGGAGAACACGTGGAACTTCAAAATCAAAGGGATACTACAGAGAAGCAGAATAAAACTACAGTTTTGGAATTGGATTGAAATCAGTAATATAAATCAGACTCGTTTTTTTAAAAATTGTCTTTTTTATAACTGTCATTAAAATGATTTAGCAGTGATATCACCCTGCCAACTAAACTCATTTGTATGAAATAATTTGATGTGTACCCCTAGCCCTCCAACTTTATTTTTAATATTATTCTCTGCTAGGAGTAATCTGCAATATTTTGGAGAGTAATAGGTTCATATCATGGGGTAAGGAAAAGTAAGTTGGGCCTGACTGTCTTGATATTTCCAGATGACAAGAATGCTTTAAAAAAATGTCTGTGTAATGCTAAAAGGAGCCAGCTTAAAGAGCTCCCACTGGCCAAGATGTGACAGCTTGACATAAAAATAACACAATAATAAAATGAAAAGCCATGAATTCATTATGATCCTGAGAACAGGTAAACAATATGAGGTATGTTAAAGGAAAGGTAAAATGCTGTATATAAACTGGCTCAAACAACATTCCTGCAAATGTCAAAACCCAGCCAGAGAATGCCATTTGTGTACAGCATAAAAGAATTTGTAGAAGAGTATTAAAAAATCTGGATATGAATGCAAATCCCACTTGGTCAAACTACACAGTAAAACTTTGTAAAGTAGATTAGAGTAAAAATTGGTAAAAACTGGATCAGGGCAAAACTTCAGGATGGCTCAAGTGAACCATAATGTGGACCCAGAGCATCATGTTACTAAACACTGACTCAAGTCACCTCTGCTTGGTAGGACCTAAGTTCCTGCCTCTCAATCTTGAATCTCAAACCAACAACCTAAATCCATAACCTGGAATTCTTGATTGTCAATCATGTAATTTCAGCTGACATCCTACCACGCCTCAATACCTGGCTAAGTTGACATATTAGCCTATCACACTTATCAATTCTAAGATGTACATTTCTCCACATTTTAATATTTCTTAAACTGAGATGCGCCCTGCCTTTGTTGTCGGCCAGGTGGCAGCAGTGAAGTGGGTGCCATGGCCTGCCCATGGGAGACCCTGGTCCCGGCTTTTCCTCTTGTCCTCCCTTCAAATGAGTTACAGGCATTGTTGGTACCGTTCCATTTAGTTTCCATTTAAAATGTGTTCAGAAAAGATTATATTATGATTCAGCATTGAAAAAAAATTTATCATTTACATTGAAAGGCCTGGAAACAGAGTAGTAGGACATATATATGATAATAGTGGGAAAAAATGCTTATTGGTGGTGGAGTGACAATAATTCTAGAATTTCTTGAAAGCAATACCCAAGTGCTTCATGGGACCTAGGATAGGGAGACACCGATATGCAAATGAATTTGGGTTATGTTTTGTTACAGATATGTGCAAAGTTATTGCCCATCACACACCAAACAAAGCGCTGAGGTCAAAGCTTTCATACTGCATGTCAGTGACTTGGAAAAACCCCAGAGAAAACAATGGGGCACTCTTGTAAGAAATGCTGCATTGCCAGGGCTCTTGATGGCAGAGGATAACACTGGAGAAGAAATATAGATATCGGTGACTCTGAGTCAAAACGTGATTTAGAAGAGTCAGTCTCTCAATGGAAAAATAGTTTTATGAATTCCCTAATTAATATATTTCACTTATATTTTCATTATTTCTTGACAAACAATAGTGATTTATGACTTTTTAAATCCATGTCTAAATAAGTATAACACAGATCTTTTAATAAGTATTTAAAAAAACCTCTATGTAAAAAGAAAACTATGTCGTCGTTTAATTGGCAGCATTTTTTCTTTCCTAGAAATATGTATTCTAATGGTACACCTTAAAATTGATGGTGTTGGGAGCAGATGTAGCTCAAGTAATTCAGCATCGGCTTCCCATGTACAAGGTCCTGGCTTCAATCCCCAGTACCTTCTAAAAACAAAAAAAGAAAGAAATGGAAAAGCCAACTCTCATTGGGGAGCAGAGTAGCTCAGTGGTTTAGCACCTGCTTTCCATGTATGAGGTCCTGGCTTCAATCTCTGGTACCACCTTAAAAAAAGAAAAATTGATGGTGTCTTAGATTTTTAAAAAAATATGGTTATTCTGCTTCCCAAATAGGGTAGGGGATCTTATAGCCTGGGAAGATATAAAAATAAGTATAAAGATGATAATGAAATGACTCAAATCTATATTATAAATATTTTATATTGAGTTTAAGAATTACTTTGCAACACCTTTTTATAATCTGTACACCTCACATTTCTTTTAAAGGTGTTTGAAATGCCAAAGTTCATGATGACAGTTTAAAGTATTTACAGAAATTTAATTAACTTGTTTTTTAAATGATGTCATTTTCAGGGGAATCAAATCTGTTGATGCTCTAGATGCTACTTGAGCATTGAATAAAGAAACAGCAAAAGTTTTGGCACCAAAATTATTACATTTGTAGATAAAATGACAGGATTAATGCATTGAGCTCAAAGGCTCCTGATTATCTTGACTGTTTAAATAAAACATTTCAATCAGGCAGAACTCCCGTTTTTTGGCCAAGCTCATTTTCACAGTATAACCTAAATTAACCAGAAAATGAACAAATTGTTCACATTGTGGGGGTACCTCCAAGAGGAGCCACATATGACAATCAGATCTGAAACTCTCAGATCAAGGTAAGGGTCCATCATCTCTAACAGGCCATTTTCCCTACTGTGAATGGCTTCACTAGGACAGGATCTCCCATTCTTCTCTTGTGTAGGCCACCAGCCCACAGGCTGTTCTGAGTGACATACAGCAAGCACACTCTGTGTGCACGGGACCTTCTCAGAGCCCACAATAAGCCAGTGTGCAGCAGCTTTGCCCAAGATGGGGCAGAGGCCGTGGTGTGCCCCTGCCCAATTATTAGCAGTTATTAGCACCAGCCTCAGCAGTGCTTCTCAGCACACCAGGTTAGTAAATGCTGGCTTAGGAGTTTCCTCAGTGTCTCTAAAAGAAATCTTCTCCTAGAAACTCCAAAACTTCCAAAGGTCTGCTGTGGAGATACGGGATGGTTTTCTATTAACAATAGCATGTTATGTCAAATCATTTTTCCTTTACATTCTTGCTAAAATAATTTCCTCAAAAGGTTTGGACAAGGGATTTAAAGAGCATTGCACCTAATAAAGCATATTTTTTTACTGCTTCTATCTAGCACTTGGAGGAAGTGCTGCTTCTACTAGCAGGAAGGAAATGTGTGTAGAATAGTTTTTGTGTGTGACACCCTCTATCTCCACCTCCTTTTACAGACAGCTCCTTGAAAGATGAGCTGGCACCATCTCTCAGCTCCTCAGCTCATTCACTCCATAACCCACTGTAATCCAGCTGCACACCTGGCCCTTACACTGAAGTAGCCTTCACTCTATTCATTAGTAACCTTCTAAATGGTAACCAATGAACAGTTTTTTGTCTTTATCTCATAAGACTTCTCTGCAGCTTTGAAAATGTTGCCTGCTCCCTCTTCTTAGAACTCTCTTCTCCCTCAGCTTCTCTGACACCACTCATTCTCACCTGGTACCCTCCTTGTTCTCTGTCCCATTTTCTCTAGATTCCTTGTCCTTAGTTTTCCTTTTAAATGTTGATATTACCTAGGGCAGAGGCTCCTGACTGGATGACCAAGCCCCATCCACCTCCCCTTCTCCAATGCCACCTCCAACTAGGACACAGTTCTGGCCAATGAGTTGGGAAAGCTTTGTTTTCCTGATTAAAAAGGAACAGACTTGGCTAGCACACTTATTTACTCCCTGCCCCTTTTTTTCTGCTTAGAAAGTGGACATGAAGCCTGGGATGCAGCAGCCATTTGGTATGCTAGGATGATATGCATGAAGACAAAAGCCAACCTGCTGAGGATGGCAGAGCAGAAAAATAGAAATATACTGCCTGTATCATTGACCCATTGCACCAACCCTGGGCTGCTCATTCCTGGATTATTATTATGTTAGCCACATTAACCCCCACTCATTTCAGTCACTGTTGTTCTGTTACTTGCAGCCAAAGGTACTCTTAACTAGTATATTAAGCCAGAATTCATAACCAGGGGTCATTTGGTATGGGGTCATTTTTTTTTTTTATTAATTTTTTTTTTTAATTTTTAAAGAGGCTTTTTATTACATAAATGTTACACTAAAAATGTAAGGGATTTCCATATGCCCCACCTCTCCTCCCACACTTTCCCACATTAACAACATCCTTCATTAGTGTGGTACATTTGTTACAACTGATCAACCCATATTGAAGCACTGCTATTAACCATGGACTACAGTTTACATTGTAGTTTACACTCTGTCCCACACAATTTTGTAAGTTATGACAAAATATTCAATAGCCTGTACCCATCACTGCACTGTCATGCAGGACAAATCCAATTTCCTGAAAATGCCCCCAAAATTACACCTAGTTTTCCCACCTTCTCCCCTCAGAACCTCCAGTGACCACTGGGGAGCATAAATTCTAAAGTAAGGCCCACTGACAGGGTGTCAAATTCATGAGCTGTCTGTCCTGCTTAATGTTTCTGGATGTCTCTAGAGCCCTCAGGAGCCCTGCTATTTCAGGCATTATTTCCTGTGGCAGTCAATGAGATCCTGCTGAGACTTGCATAAGTGTAACCTCTGGAATGACCTCCAGAGTCACTCTGAAATCTCTTAGTCACAGAAGCTCATTTATATTCACCATTTCCCCTTTGGGTCTAGGTCTTTTTCCAGATGCATTGCTAGTTGGTGCTTGGTAATAATCCCTGGGTGCCAGGTAGGCTCATCGTTGTGGGGACATTCTTCATTGTCATAATGACTGTGGAACATTGCCTGCATTTGGAAGGGGGGTGGTGGTGGCATGGCATGACTTGCCTTGCAATACTTAGGACAGTCCTACACTGTGCCCTGACCCCCAAGTGTCAGTAATGCCCCTGTTGAGAAATACTGCAAAGTTCCAAGACTAGCCTTATACTTGTCTCCTTACATATACTCTCCCAATCTTTACCTTGTCTTTCTGGTGTGGTTCAGCCTTTTGGCTGTGCTTCATACCCATAAAGCCAAATATCTACTGGACATTTCCCAAATGCTCAAACTGAAAATGTTTATTTCATTAATATTCATCTTTAACTCCCCAAAGACTCTGCTAATCCTCCTTACATCTGCTTTTCTGAATACTACCACCATTCCCTGAGTTGTTCCAAGCTAGAAATCTAGCAGTAATCTCAAGTTATCTCAAGTCCTTTCTCACTTTTACTTCCCACATACAATTAATCAGTCATCCAGACCTGTGGATTTGCCCTCCCCAATAGCTCTTGAATTCATCGTCTCTTTTCTATTGCTATTGTTAGTTCCGGTTCTTATTGCTTTTCACCTTACAGAAAAACCATCCTAATTGGTCTCTCTACCACCAGTCTTCACTCATCCTTCTCCCTACCATCCATTCTCCACACCACTGAAAAAGCAGTCTTTCTAAAATACGTGGTATTTCCCACACTGAGATCTATAAATGTAGTCTCAGGGACAGACAATCTTTTTACGATACTTACTAATTTTTTTATGCAATGAAAATAATAAGCAGAGACATCTATATGGATGACTACTTTATAATCAAATTCCACTTCATATTTTCTATGATTAAAATGAAATCTCCAAATTAAGGCATGCAATACAAGTGAAAGTCACAATAATTCAAATGGAAACAAAGTGGTTGGAGATGTAAAGCATCACCTGGCCATCAGAGTCGCAGGCGAGCAGATCTCACAAGAATTGGCACCATCACAATCAGAACCATAGTCACCTGCAAGCTGATGCACTGTTGCCCAGACCCTCTCCAACAGACCAATTTGCCACATTTATTAGCAATAAATATAGTTGTGAATTGTACATTGAAGTATTTTATGTTTTTGGCCCTAGAAATAATAAAAGTAGGTACCCATAAAATGCATATTTCTTTAATGCAAACAAGAACAATTCAAGTGGAGAAAAACAACTTTACTGAGTTACCATCTCATTAAAAGTGGCCTTCAAGAATTGCTTGCTGAAAAACTTTGGCTTATCTTTGAGGTCTGATTATCCTGAATTAGAAACAAAAGCTTTGAAATTTTCAGTTCCATTCTTGTGAAAAAGACATATTCTGCATCATATTATTGAAGTCAAAACACAGAAAGCAATGGAATATGGGACTGAACATAAAGCCTCGTGTTTTTTCCATTAAACCCAATCCTGAAGATTTAGCTTCAGCCAAACCATATCATCTATCACATTATACTAACTCTGATGTATCAATTATATAGTTTTGTTCATATTTTATTTTTAAAGTGATTTCAGTTTTATGGTTGTATAAGACTATTATTATAAGGGGTTTTATATTCATAACTATTTTAGTAACACAATAATAAAATAATTTAAGGAAACACCAAGAGTCCCACTGAATGATCACAAGTTTGAAAGCCACAGCAGGGGCCTTAACTCCCCCGACAGGCCCCTTCACATACACTTTGCTGAGCCTTAAAAACTGCTTGCACATAGTTCACCAAACATGGCAGGCTATGTCAGTCAGGTTCTTCCCTCTGCCTCACATGGCCTTTCCTCTACAACTTCACCTTGCTACAGACTACTGATTCTTTACATTTCTGCTGAAGAGATTGAGAGGTTTTCAATCTCCCCCAATCTCCCCCTGTTCTCCCAGTACCCCACACAATCCTCCATCAAAGGATACCTGAAAATGGGTAGCAATCCTTGATTTCCTTGGTAAATTTCTTAGGAGACAGAGGTAGATGATTTCCCCCATTTTTTTTAGGTGAGAACATGGAAACTTAAGGAGGTAATGTCACTTGCCTAAGGTCACAAAGTTATTAAGCAAGAGGAATGAGTTAGATCCAAATGGTCTATTCCAAACCTGGGCCCTTTCTATTACACAGGCCCAAATATGCAT
>JAKSZT010010939.1:2695-17386 GCA_026826555.1 Tolypeutes matacus | reverse complement strand
CCCCTTGCTGTGCCCCCTGCTCTTATGTGCTGACTTTGTACCTGCAGCTCAATGCATGCATCCCTCTCACTTGCAGCCCCAGCTCTTCTCACAACTGCACCTCTGCTGTTCAGTCCCATGACTCCATAACAGGCTCACGGACCGTCTGGACCTACCCCTCCCAACCTCACTTGGTCCGTGGATGCTTCCACACCACCCTTTGCAGCCCCCAGGACAGCTCCCCAATGAGCTCTGGACAGAGAGGCCAGTGTGGCCAAGCTGGTGGCTCGGGGGCGGGGGGGGGCATCTGACTTCCTGCTCACAGATGGTCACGGGCCCAGTCAGGACCCAGAGGGCCCTCGACACTGTCCGTGGCCAAGTGATCACAGCTAGGAGTGCAGGCCTAGCCTTTCTGGGTGGCAGGCTTCACCATGCATGTGAATTCCGGTGTGCCACTCTTGCCCTGGGAAAGACCTAATACTGCAGCTAAAGGGAGTCCCCTGGATGGTGCATCTGTTAATGGCAGGCTTTGTCTGGCAGTGTTTTGATAGCCACAGGAATTTGGGGAATCTGGAACTTCTCTGCCAAATAAGGTCCTTGTGGACTTTGGGCCACTGGGCAGCTTCAGCAAGGTGACAGAGGCAGCAGACCCACATGTCCAAGCCTGAGACTGACTGCAGGCAGAGTGGTAGACCTTAGTGGCTCACTTCTTTACCCAGGATCTCACCAGCTGCTAGTGTTCAGTCACCTCTTCCTCTGTGCTCCATGCCCCTGGCTGTTGCTGGACCTTGCCCAACTTGACACCTACTTCCTTTCATATTTGGGTGGTTTGTGGCCCTCACTCAGCCCCTTCAGCCACCCACACCATCTGGGGTTCCAGAACCTCCATGTAGCATGCCCTCCCAGTGCCTAGGCTGTCCGTCAGATGGCCAGTCTGCACACAAGGAAACATGTACGTCCTCTTATAACTGGGGCCCCATCTCTGGGATACATCATGAAGCACTTAAGGCAGGGGGATGCCTGCCTCTAGCACCCCTAGCCAGGGCTTCAGTGGCATTTGTAAAGGGGAAGAGCTGTGGACTAACTCAGTGTCAAGGTGACAGTGCAGAGCTGGCCCTCCTGTCCTAATTTGGAGGGACAAAACTATACCTCTTTGTGGTGAGTGGCCTTGGGCTGCCTCCCAGGGAGTGGACCAAGAGACCACTTCTAAATGAGACTTGGCCAAGCCTTTGAACTGTGATGCTCCTGCCACCTTTCAATGCCAAATGAACCGCATTTACACTACCACCTGGACCAGCCTGGGTTCACCCGCCCCTGGTCTGAGTGGTCCTGGCTTGCCTGCAGAGGGACAGCCTCTGCACCAACCCAAAGACAGGTCTCGGGATACCCGGAGGGTGGGTGACAGGACCCATCTTATCTAAGAGTTTTGATGATGCTGGGAAGTGACTGTGTTCCTGAAGCTCCCACTGCCTTGCGAGGTCGAGGATGTTCCGTGGTTGCTGGGGTCCGTGGCCCACTGCCACCTGCTCATTGTAAACTCTGTTAGCCCAGCTGTCCTGCCAAACAACTGCCTGATTACAGGCTTCAGGTTCCCCTGATTCTAGCCAAGGCTGTGCAGGTGGGACCATGGTGCTCATTACACATGCGTGGAGGAGGGACGCCCAGCACAGGGCCTGAGGCACACAGCTCACATTCTCCTCGCGCTCAGTTCTCTTCTGGCTCCAGTAGCTGCATTGGTACGAAGTGTACCTGCCAGGTAGAGGTGCTTACAGCTGAAAGGGCACAGTGGCCCCGGGGAGGAGGCCTGCCCTGGCTTTGGAAGTGCCCTCGCACTTGCACTGGGAGCTGTGCTTCCAGGCTGTGCTGCTGCAGGCGGGGCCAGAGCCCCCCCGCACCACGCTGGCCTGCCCCCCTGTGAGCGGGCCTGCTGCCAGGCTCTGTCC
Source organism: Tolypeutes matacus (assembly GCA_026826555.1). Taxonomy (NCBI): domain Eukaryota; kingdom Metazoa; phylum Chordata; class Mammalia; order Cingulata; family Chlamyphoridae; genus Tolypeutes; species Tolypeutes matacus. Next base: position 15,464 of record JAKSZT010010939.1, on the reverse strand, counting down.
TCATTGGCTCTGGTGATCTGACCGTGTCGCGTCTCTCGGTGCTCACCTTTGTGGGCTTGGGCCTCACTAGTGCCGTGGTACACTTGTGACTTCCTTGATAGCTTCCTACAGCGGTGGGAAGTGGAGCAGGTAAGAGGGCTGGGGCTTCACCCTACACTGCGGTGCCCGCTGTGGTTCTAGTGGAAGCCACCTCGGTCCCCAGCCAGAGGGGCTGAGACACAGGCTCCCCCAGCCCCAGCCAGAGACCAGAGTGGCCAGGGGCTCAAGCAAAGAAGAAGGTGGGGGAGGGGAGCTGCTTTGTACAGAGTTGGGGGTTATACTTTTCTAAACTTAAGAGAGCAGAGGTATTAATTTATAAAAGGAGCAGGTGGTTTTAGGGCCTGAGAGGGCGAGTTCTAGGTGCTGTCATGCTGACCTATTACCTGGACTATTTTGTGACTGCTTCCTGTCCATGAGACACCCCACCAGGTAAGTAAACTTCAGTGCACAGCAGGGCTTAATTTGAGATGGGATTTAGAATAGGGTGTCTCCCCGGCCTGGTGTAGTGTGCCCCTGGGATTAGCTTAAAGTCACAGGCTGAAGCACCTCAGGGACTCCTGGGGAACCAACGACAGTCTCGTTGGTGTGTGGAGCAGTGCGGAGGGCTGGGAAGATGGCCTTGTGAAGGCACCACGCTGCAGGTGTCAGGTGACAATCGCTCGCCTGGCGGCCACCTGGCACTTAGATGGAGAGGGGAGTGGGGAGAGTTGGACACACACTTAACCAAAGGGCGCAAGCCCTCTGATTGTGTCGGGGACTGGGGCTGGGGCCGCCTGCTGGGGTGGAGTGTGTGCGAAGAGCTGTACGTGTTCTTTGGGAGGCATTGGTTTGGGGGCTTAGAGGTGAAAAGACAAGACAGGCTCCTGGGGAGAGGAAGCACAGAACAGATAGTTGGGCCAAGCAGGAGGCACTGGGGCTTGGCGGATTCCGGCCTCCGGGAGTGTAAGTGGGGCCCTGGCCTTGATGTTGGGGCAGGTGGGGTGTGCACAGCAGCAGTAGAGACATGAGGAGGCTCGGCTGACTTCAAGGTCACTAAGACCTATTCTTAAAGGAACAGAATGTACTGGGTCTTCTCATTATAAAAGTAAACCTACACATGATAGAAATTTTGGAAAATAAAGTAGAGGAAAGAAGAAAGTAAAATTAACATCATGGTGTCTTTTCTAGCCTTTTTTGCTATTGTTCCAGTCATGGTTTCTTTGCCTTTTGTCCTAACATGCTTGTGATGCCACCTTCTGTCATTAGTGTGGTGTAGCTGCTTTCATGATGCCTGTCACAGGCCTTCCCCAGGCCATCGCTGGGCCTAGTGGGAGCTGGCTCGGCGCTCGTCCATGCCTTAGATGCAGTAGTGCTGGCTGCTGTTCAGTGCTGCTGGCACTGGCTTTCTCAAAGTAGGTGACTGCAGAAAGCTGCTCCCCCATGTCAAGCTGTTTGCTTAAGATAGACTCCCATTGGCGGCATGGTCGAGTTACAGTATGAAAACCTTTGAGGGTCTCGTTACGTCTTCACAAAATAGGTTCCAGCAATATTCCTATCACTTTGGACTGCCATCAGCAAGGCTGAGTGTGCCTATCGACCATCTTGCCAGTACTGGGCATTGTCATCTGGCTAAATATGTGCTATTTGATAACAGAAAATAATACTGTGAGTTTGCATTTTTTTGGTTTCTAGCAGTTGAACAGCTTTTCACGTTAAGCAGCTGTATTTCCTATTTTGTGATTGTCGGTGTCCTTTGCCCTTACCTCCTGGGGTCTGATAAATTTGTGTGAGCTCTATATTAAAGACATTACCCTGGGGAAAAAAAAAAAAAAAAACAAGTAAAAGATAAAACTATTATTGTAAAGTAGAGAAAAGTTTTAAAGTGGCAGAGAACTTAGCAAAATTGACTCCTGATGTTATATGGAAAGCAGAATTTAAAAATTATGAGCTTGGACATTTAGCAATGGAGATTTCCAAACTAAATATGGAAAATGTCACCTGGCTTCTCCTTGCAGCTTATGGCAAAATGTTACAAGAAAGAGATACACTGATAACTGAATTGTTGGGCACAAAGAAACCAGAAGTTCATTCTGGAAATTCTACACCTCTGGAAATCAAGATCCCTGGTGGTAGTGTCCCATTTGAGGAATTAACTAAACTTGGAACTCTTAAGTCAGGATTGAAAATGCAGTTGTCCAGGAAAGACTTGTGGAAAGTGTTAGTGTCTGATGGTTTGGAACCCTGATTCCTGCATGCTAAACCAACAAGATTTTTGTGAGAGCTGTATGAACAAAACCAGTCAGCCTGGACTGAAAGGGACATGGAGAGGAGAGATGGAAGGGAAATCAGCTTTAGGAGGAAATTATGGAAGCTGAGATGTGGAATTAAGTTATCTCCTTGGGCCAAGAGAGGGACCCCACACATGTGTGCAGAGAGGGTGTTTGCTCTGGTATTTGGAGAGGGTGGACCCTCACAGAGATTGGCAACAGACTTTGGAAAGAAAAATAATCTTGAGTTGGTCTCTTTAGGTCTTGTTAACTGTAAGTACCTAGTAACTGTAAGCTTTTACTGCAAATAAATAGCCTTTTTGAAAGCCAACAGATTTCTGGTACTTTGTATCAGCACCCCTTTGTCTGACTAATACACCCACCCAAAGTTAGTTTCTAGGAAGCCAGGATGAAATATATATTCACACATATCCTTGGCTGTGTTGAAGACTGTGTGCATATCCAACTCTAGGCCCTATCAGGAGTGAGCACAGAGGGCAACTCAAGTCATTGTACTTGAGGCAAAGCAATAAACTCCATGAACTATGATAGCAGTCTCAGAAAAATCCCTTCTTCAATAGACAAGTGTGTTATACCAATGCTACTCAGGCTGTTTGAAGTTGGTTTAATTTGCCATCCTGAAGTCACTTAATCCCTAGTAAACTGTCAAGTTCTACAGGGAGAACAAAATTTTGGAAACACAGTAACTCTTCTTGATGGACACACAGGCTTATGGGAGAGATGGAGAACACACCTCAACAAATAACGCAAAAAATAATAAAGGTAGCATTTGTCCAGGTGTCTGTACTTCTCAAGGTGTTTCTCCAGCAAGGATCTCATTCTAGTACTTTGTGTTGGGCAGAACAAGAATAACTGCTTCCCTCTCAAGGGTGAGGAGACCCCAATGATTGATCCGGCAAGTCCAAAGAGGAAGTTGTGGGAAAAGTGTCACTAGATTCAGGTATCCAGTTCTACAACAAGGGCTTTTTCTGTGACCTGTGATTCTACACTGATGCCTAGCAGGCATATCCATGAAAGAGCATTGGGAGGCCCAGAGATAGACCTCATGTTCAATTCAGGGTAAATGTTTAATCAGAATAGCCTAATGATGCTGGTCAAAACCTGGTCTCCTGCAAATATATGCAGGAACTCGTGAGATGGAGCTGAAATCTGTGCTAATGATATGTTAGGTAGATAGCAAGTGAAAACCCAAGCCAAACCTACTTAAACAACAGGGTATTTATTGTTCCTGTAATGAAAAACATGAGGAAGTGCTTCTTGATCAAGATCTGGGCTCCATTTTTCTGTGATTCTCTCTGTTTTTTAATAACCCAACTATGTCAATTTCTTATATCGGCTCTTTCTATCAGGGTGGCAAAAAGGCTGCCATCACTCACCTCTGTACATCACATCCCAGAATAGGAGAGTGGGATTTTCTGTCCCCCCAAATTCCTGGCTTTGCTGTGATTTGACCAACTTATGACATGTGCCTGTGTTTGCATCAGTCACTTGGGCCAGCAAGGGCTCTAAACCAGAGCTAAGAGTGCAAGCAGGTCATAAACTAGAGTTGAGCATACAAGCCAAGCTTAATCTAGAGCTCACCATTAAGGCAGTACTGAAACTTGATCTGAGCCTGCAGGCAAGGCTCCTATAGAGCTGAGCATAGAGTTGGGAATGAAACTTGAGCTGAGTGTGCAGTTTAGCTTAATCTAGAGGTAAGGTGTAGGTTTGATTTAAGCTAGAGTTGTGCATTAAGAAAGGGCTTAAACTAGAACTGGCCATGGAGCTGGAGGTTAAAATAGAATTGACCTTACAGGAGGATTTAAACTAGACCTGATCTTGCAGGTAGGGCTTAAACTTGATCTGAGCATGGAGGCAAATTTGTCTAGATCTAACCTGGCATGCAAAGTTATTTAGAGTTGAGTGTAGGTGGGGTTCAATCTAGAGCAGACCATGCAAGGGGGACTGAAACTTGATTTGAGCATTCAGGCAGGGCTTAAATTAGAGCTGGTCATGGAGGTGGGATTTAACTTAGACCTGACCAAGCAGGCAGCAATAAAACTAGAGCTGGTGGGGTATAATCTAGAGCTGAATCATGTTGAGGTGATTTAAACTAGAGCTGATCATGTAGACAGTGTTACCTATATCACCAAGCTAGCAGCTAGATTAGCCCTGTTAAAATCAAGTCCAATCATATTAGGCCACTGTATAAAACCCTTTAAGTGCTCCCCCATGCTCAGAGCTAAAGCCAAAGTTAGTTCTTGCTGTTATCCACAAATTCCTACAGACTCAGGTTCTGGCATAGCCCCTGTTCCAGCCTGGGGCCCCCTGGCCACACTGGTGCTTGTCAGGCACACTCTAGTAGAAGCCTGATTATCCAGGCAGAGGAGCAGCCTGTGTAAAGGCCCTCAGCAAGGCAGGGCTCAGTCTTGGCTTTAGCTCTGGGTTCTCAGGACAGTCTCCCTGGCCACCTTAGCTACACCTCCAAACACACTCAACAACACTTTCCATCTTCCTGCTCTGCTCTGCTTCTGTCCATTTCAGCTGGCTTTTCTTGTTTACTGTCTGCTGCCCAAACTGGGCTGTGAACTCCAGGAGGGCAGGGTTTTGTCTGATTCCTACAGTTTTTCATGACCAAGAAGAGAAATGAGAAATATTAGTTAAATGAATAAAAGAAAACTATCATAGGTAAAACTGTCATAGTGCTTATTAAAATGAGAAAGTATCCCCTGGATTAAAATAGGAGCCAAGGGTTACTGGAATTTGGTAAATTGACATTTGTTGTTTTTTTAATGTGGGTTTTTCCCAAATACAAGACAGTAAGTAGCACTGAGATAAAAGTCAACTTCCACTGTGGTTTCTTCCTCTTCTTTTGTTGCTGTCTTGAGAATGACAAGACCACCTCTTAAGAAGGCTCATGGAATGAGGGTGCCTCAGAGTCCTGGGGTCTGCTCCATTTCACAGATGAGGAGGCTGAGGTCTAAGGGACAACAAGGTCCACCTGGAGACACAGCTGTTTGGGGCATGGAGCTCACCCTGGCTCTGGCCTCTCTGAGGACTAACCCAGGGCACCTCCCCTCAGCCCAGGCATCCAAGCTCTGGCCTCTGCAGACCCTCATAGGGACAGAGGAGCTGAAGGCAGGAGTATAGGCACAGACAGGCCCTGGAGACTCCTGCTAGATGTGAACAGTGTAAAACTCCCATGAAAATGTTTGGTGACACCTCATTTCATGAAGAATCAGAAGGCTGTGGTTCACTTTTGTGGCTCAGAAGAGGCAGCCCTGGATGCTAACATGGGTTTAAACACCTCTATCCAGGGAGGCTCTGGGAAGGGGGTAATTCTTAATCTGCTCTATGTAAATGCTGCTGCTCCCTTGACCCTCTCCTCCTGCCCTGGTCTGTCCTTCACAATGACTGGTTAAGTCCTGGGGTAGAAGCTCTATCAGGGTTCTACAGTGTCCAGTCAGCAAATGCAAAGTGGGTTCTTGCAGAGGCTTCCTCTGACAATGAGTGGCTCTGGCCAGCAATTCCTGCCCTGCAAAGACCAGTGGGTGTTGAAGGGTCCCAGGGAATTGGGGGTCACCTCTGGGGAAAATCTTGATATTTGTGCCACCAAAATCAGACCTTCAGATAAGAGGACTTGGATGCACCAGTTTATTTTGGAGGCAAGACCAGAGTGTACAGGATGGGGTGGGGAGGCAAGACTCAGGAAGAGAAGGATCCTGATAATGTGCATATTGAGGCATAGGTCACACCATGGCACCTGGGCTCAGAGCTGCTTGGGAGCAAGAGGCCACCCCCAAGCAAGCTAGAACAGTCTAACCAGGCAACTGACCCTCCTCTTTGGTGAGGGCTGCCCCTGACATGGCCTGCCACCCCTTGAACAGAGCCCAAATTCCTGGCCCTTCCAGGCTGTGCTGATGGCAGTTGAACTTGCACCTGCAATGCTGGGAAGAGCTAGCAGGGAGGGAACCTGAGAGAAGCAGGTGCTTGGTATTGAATCTGCCCACCCTAGGTCAGTGTGGGCACCCTGGGAGGGGTAGAGGCAGGTGTTCACATCCCTTAGGGCACTGAGCCCACCTCAGTGTACATGAGGCCAGGCCCAGCATGGCTGGCGGTACATAATGGGAGGCTGGGCCTGGGCTTCCTGGAGGCCTGTGCCAGACTAGGAAAGCCTGCTGGGGCTCTTGAAGGGTGGAGAGAGACCTGCTGTCCAGCCCTCAGGCCTCCTACTGTCTGCAGCTCCCAGGCCTGCAGAGGCCCCAGGTGCAGGGCTCCAGGAAGGAGCAGGAGGACAGGCTGTAGAATGGGGGCCCAATGCAAAGTGTTGGCCCCATGTTCAAAAAGCAGGCAAAGTGCCATTAAAGCTTCTGAAACATGAAATTTCTTTCCTTTCTTTCAGTCTCTCTCTCTCAACCTGCCATGACACTTTTTACTTGCTATTTAATCTGGTGTTCCCTTAGACAAAGAAACACACACAGGATGAGTGCAGAGCCTCACAGGCAGTGGGGTCCCACATCTGACACTGAGCACACATGTACAAGGCCCATCTGGGTCCCCCTCCTGACAGCCACCAGACCAACAAGCCATGCTCTGGCTGGGCCAGGGGGTCAGGCAGCACACAGCTGTCATCAACTGGTGGCCCTTCCCACTGTACTGGAGAGCTGCACACTTTACCTGCAGTGGATCCAGGACTGAAGGCACCACCACACAGGCTGCTGGGGTTCACAGAGGTGCAGTGAGTCACAGAGGTCTTGGAGACCAGGCAGACCAACGAGCCCCAGAACTGGGTGCAATGAGTAAACAGGGCACAGATGAATGGAGAGGGTGGCAGGGGGATTTGGGAAGTTGGAGACCTGAGTCCATGCCTGAGAACTCTGAGAGGGCACTGGTGGGCAGGTTCTGACCTGGTCCCTGTCTCCAAAGGCTCTGGAAGTGACCAACAGGCAGAAGGACCAGGAGCCAGGGAACCACCATCCTGTGCTCTGACTCACTGTTCATGTCGGGTCCTGGCAACCTGGTCTTCTACTGTGACTCTCTGAGGGCCTGGGCCAACTCACAGAGGAGGTTCCTTGGTGCCACTTGGAGCCCTGGAGTCCCCTCCCCATGCACCATCTTGACTCCAACTGCTCAAAGGAGTTGGATGTGGGCCTCCCTGTGCAGTCTACCTGGGCAGCACTGCTCTCCAATCCTGCCTGCTTTCCCTCCTCAAAAATCAGTACATGTCCTGATCTTTATGGAGAAATCCTTGGAGCTCACAAGATCATGACTGGAAAGAGGAGAGGAACCCCACCCAGGGTATTAGTACAGTTTCCTCCTAGATCTGCTGGTTTCTGGGGTCCGTAAAGGGCTGAGTCTGAGTGGCAGAATCCAAGTAGAAGAGGGCTTGGAATTGCCTGCAGGGTGGGAGGTGCTGCTTGCTGGTCACTTGACCTGGGCCCTGCCCCTCCAAGAGCTCTGCCCAGGCTTGCCACCATGGTTTCCATGGTGACCATAAATAAACCTCAGCAAGGCCCCAGCACTGCAAGACAGTACTGCATGGATCTGCTTCCCCTGAAAATGTGGAGGTACAGGGTGACAGCCCAGATGCCCAGACATCAAGAACTGGATCATTGAGTCACTGAGCCCAGGTGGAATCAGAGTCATGGGAAAGGGTGTCTGCATTAAAGACACCCAGACATGGATACTCAGTGGGGTTCTGTGTGCTTCCACAACAGGCAGCAGCATCCTGGAGAGCTTCATGCACAGTGGGAACCCAAATCCACATGGCTGCAGCCCCCAGAGCTGGGAAAAGGGCCAGCCCAGGGGCTTCACTCCAAACAGGACTCTCTAGAAATATCCTATAAAGGGCAGGTGCCTGCATGAGGAAGTCTATCCCAGAAAGGGAAAGGAGTGTGACCTGCCTCTCCATGATCCTGGCAGGAACAGGGTCGGGGGCACAGCTCTTGTAGGTGTGGGTGAGATCTGTGGTCTTGCTTAATATTTACCTTTTTAACTTTCAACCAAATTATGCATTCACAGATTTAAAGTTCAGGATCAGTTCAGAATTCTTAGCTAAAACAACCACAACAGGACCTTTTCAGCCTTCATCCCATTTCCTTTCCCCACACACCCTTTTCATCTTGGTCACTTATTCTGTAACTCCTCACACTTTTCCTTGGTACTGAAGCAGGCTAGCAAGATAGGGAATCAATAGATGGATGTGGGATATGGCAAGAAGTGCACATGTATATCAATAGCCCTAAGATGGATGCTGGAAGACCTTCATGAATGAGATTTCCTCTGGAAGCCAAGACAAGCCCTGGATATTTTCCCAGGGGAGGGATTGATGGTAATCAATCAAAACAGCAAACAGCTGAAACTCCTCCCATACAATTAGCAAAGAGGTGGAATAATTAATGGTTTAAACAGTGAGTGCAAGGGCTGAACGAACTCACTCTCTCTCTTGCCTTCTATACCCTGCTCTCACTATGCCCCCCACATGAATCAACATGCAAGTAAACCCTGGGCATTTGAATTAGTCAGCCAAAAGGGTGCTGATGCAAAATACCAGAAATCTGTCACTCTTTATAAAGGGTATTTATTTGGGATAGAAGCTTACAGTTACCAGACCATAAAGCATAAATTTCTTCCTTCACCAAAGTCTGTTGCCACATGTTAGAGCAAGACAGCTACTGACATTTGTCAGGGTTCAGGCTTCTTTGGTTCCTCTCTTCCCAGGGCTCCATTTATCTCTAGGCTTAGCTCCCCTGTTTCCTTCACAAGGTCAGCTGTGGACTATGAGGCTCTCTAGGCTCTGCCTCTCTCCACAAGGCCTGCTGTGCGCTGTCAAGTGAATGGCTCATCTCTATCCAGGGGCCTTCTCTCCTTCCTCACGACCAAGCTCCTCCATCTACTTGCCTCCCTGGACCCCAGCATCAAAACCCCAACATCAGAACAGCTGCAACTCTGTCCTTTGCCATGCCTTTTACATTTGATTCCCCACCCACCAAGGGGTGGGACTCAACACCCTACTGAGGTGGCCCAGTCAACACTTTAATCATAACTTAATCATGCCCAGATGAACAGATCAGTTTACAAGCATAATCCAATATCTATTTTTGGAATTCATAACTTTATCAAACTGCCAAACTGCTACAGCATTTATAATCTATAACGGGAAATTGTGTCTATAAATCAGTCCTCTTTATCACTCTTTACCTCCTTCCTCTCTACCTGGGACCCATGATCTGTTATCCTCTCCCATTTCTCTTCCCTTCCTATCTTAATAAATTACTGGCCTAACTAACCTGATGTGCTCTTGAAATTCATTTCTTGTAGCTTAGTCAAAAACCTAGAAAAAGTCTGGTAACAGTACTGTTACTGGCATTTCTTTTCCTTCCTAGCCTTGCCCTGTGTAGCACTTTGTTATTGTCTATGAATTCAATAAATAGATATTAGAACTGGTCTTTTCCTCTAGGCATATTAGATTATATTGGGTTTGGAAGTTTCACTTTTATTGATTAAATAGTGATTGAGGCTTTGATTGGGCCATGTCAGTAGGATGTTGAGCCCCCACCCACCCAGAGGCTCACAGAGAAACAGCACCGTAGAGAAAGGAGCTGGGAGTTTTAAGCTGGAGCCCAGGAAGTAAGCACACAGAGGAGCAGAGCAGCTGAGCCCAGATAGAAACAAGCCCCAGGAAGAGGAACCCAGAAAGCCTGGATGCTTGACAGACCTTGGCAGTCATCTTGCTCTAACACATGGCAACAGACTTTGGTGAGTGAAGTAACTCATGCTTTATGGCCTGGTAAATGTAATCTTATACCCCAAATAAATACCCTTTATAAAAGCCAACAGATTTCTGGTATTTTGCATCAGCACCCCTTTGACTGACTAATACACCTTGTTTCATCTGAGCCTGGGTTCTCTCTATTTGAGTCACCTTCATACAGTACTGGCTTCCTTTGTCCTATAATATGGTGCCTAATTTTGATCATAGTTCATATTCTATCTGATGTATTGTTTCCTTGCAAGTGTCCTCAGCTAAATTTTGTTCTTTTTCCATTCCTTTGCCCCCTAATTTCATTATTTAGACGTTGTCCTGCTTTCTTTTTCATATCTCTTCTCTTAGGTGAGTTATCTTTCATCAACTTCCAGTCCAGAGATGTTTCCATTTTTTCCCATTAGAATAAAAAATGACATATCTGCCACCTGAAAACTTGGATGTCAATACATAAGGCACTCTTTTTTTTTTTTGAAGATAATAACATTTTATTATTTTTAAAAAATATTTTAAAAGATACTTAGGATACATAAATGTTACACAAAAATTATAGGGATTCCCATGTTCCCCACCTCCCACAACCTCCCACATAACATGGACCATAGTTCACATTGTAGACCACACTCTCTCCCACACAGTTCTGCATGTTATATACTGATGTAAGCCACTCTTTATGTAATGTAGCTGTTTGATAAGTTAATTAAAAAGATAAAAATGCAGTTCCTTTGCATTACCAACCTTTCAAGGGAAAATAAACTTATAATTCAGATATACAAGAAATTCAGAAGTCATCCACTCTTCTTAGCATAGAATCTTATCAGTATCTGGATGTTTGGAGGGCCTCTCCCACTCATTATATGCCTTTCCATAATCCCCAGGAGTGGTAGTTTATTTTCTTGCTGTTTATTAGATATTTATCCCATTTAAAAATCACCAAGCAGTATATTGATTTGTTTTGTATACCTTCATCATGACATGTAATTGTTGCAGCTGGCAGAAAGAAACCCAAGCGGCACTCTTGGGGGTACAGATGACCAAAGTTTTATTACATGCAGGCCCAGAGGAGAATTCAGTCTCCAAATTCTGAGCCCTGTTTTCTGATTTACATAAGTTTATATAGGAACACTAAGTGGGAAAATTCCTGAGCTAGCTGGCAGGCAGGGTTACAAAAGCAGAGGAGAGAGGTTAGCTTATCTTCCTAAAAGCAGAAGGCCATTAGGGAGGAAATGAGTCATTATCTGTTTAGAGTTGTAAATTTCAATTCAAAGGAGCAGGCAGGGAGTGCTTATCTTCCTGTCATGGATTCCATGGGGAAAAAGGGGGAGAAGAAGGGAGAAAGGCACCAAGGAGAGTTTATTTTTTTAAAGCTGTTGGTTTCTGCTGAGGGGGTTAGGGTCCCAGCACTTCCTTTATTATTCCCCTCTTTTGATTCCCTTATAATTCTTTATGGGGATTTTGCTATAGTCCCCAAGGGCTGATATTTAACATGAGGCATTATTTGGTGTTTTAAGGTGTTTAAGCAGGAAGTGATGTATTGTGTTGGGTACCACAGAATGCATGGCCTGAGAGTTAAGAGGAAAAAGACTGAGGCTATTACTGGCATAAATGGCAAAATCCAGGAGAGGAGATACTGGAAGTAGTTCCCATTGGCGGATGCCTGGTATACATGGTTTAAACAGTCTTTGGCTCATTCTTTCAGTAGGGCCACTTTGTCCCTAACTATACCTGAGGAGTTTGCATAGAAACAGCATTCTTCCCCCAGGGCCTGACAGATCCCCCCTGAACTTGTGGTGAGCAAGTCTACTCCTCCCCTGTTTTGTAAAACCACTTCTGCCAATGAGTCTATCTGGCCTTGCAACCCATTGAGAGCCCCCAATATTTCTTCAAGGTCATTTGATGTTTCCCGTGCTAGTGTTTGTAAGCCCTCCTGACCAACTGCACGTGAGGCCCCCACTACTGCTGCATTCCTTACTACTCCTAGTCCAAAGAGTATCAGAACTGCCTGTGTTGCTTGTTTGGCTCAGGAGAGCTCTCCAGGCAATTCATCTCCATACACCGAAAATGATGGTACTGGCCAAGCCAGGTAGCAGATGCCCTGGCCATCCTGGGGTAGGCACCAGTAGGCTTTGGTGCCACAGACCCAGGTGGTGGAGTTTGTGGTGCATTGGTCAGGTTCATTGAGTGGGTGGGTGGTGGTACAGTTGGCCCTCCCAAAAGGGAGGATGGTTGAAGGAGACCTGTTATGTTTTTACAGTTAGCCAGTTTTCCTGGGGGTTTGGTTGTGTGGACTGGGAGGGGCATAGTTCCTGCTGCAGAGCTGTCATGGGTCAGAAGGGTTATGTTCCATGGGACATGTATGGGGAAGATAGTTAGACTGGAGGAAGTGCATAGCCAGCAGGAGGCAGCTATGTCGGGCCAAGATTCATTTAGGAGTTGGTGGAAATTTCAAGCCTGGTTCAAAAGAACCTTGCAGGGGGCTGTTCTAACTTTGGCTTTTAGCATCTGGGTGGCCTTACTGATATTTTTCATCAGGGTTTTCTTTGGGGGTTGGGTTACCAGGATCAGTTGGACCAGTATGAGGTCACCTGGGTCTGGCCCTGATGGGTTGTATATTCTGATTCCTAGTTTTAGTCTTGTTTCAGCCTTTAAAAAGGTATTTTCTGATCTTGTCATTATGTTTAATAAGGTGAGTTTTATGGGGTCACAGGCTTCTATGCCA
>JAKSZT010010891.1:682959-699220 GCA_026826555.1 Tolypeutes matacus | reverse complement strand
AGGTGAGGGCCCCAGGCTACAGGTGAGGGCCCGGGTTACAGGTGAGGGCCCCAGGCTACAGGTGAGGGCCCGGGTTACAGGTGAGGGCCCCAGGCTACAGGTGAGGGCCCGGGTTACAGGTGAGGGCCCCCGGCTACAGGTGAGGGCCCGGGTTACAGGTGAGGGCCCCAGGCTACAGGTGGGGGCCCGGGTTACAGGTGAGGTCCCGGGTTACAGGTGGGGACCTGGGTTACAGGTGAGGTCCCAGGCTCCCAGGTGGGGCCCAGGTTACAGGTGGGGCCTAGGTTACAGGTGAGGTCCCAGGTCACAGGTGGGGTCCTGGGCTACAGGTAGGGCCTGGGTTCCGGGTAGGGCCCTGCTGGCCACCCTCACCCAGCTGACCCCGGGGTCCTGGGCCTCCTCGCTGCCCGCCCTCGGCTGGCCTCCTCGATGTTGGGGTTCGTGGTGCCAGGGCCGCCCGCCTTGCAGCAGCCCCGTTCCGCCCCGTGGTGCAGTGGGGTCAGCCCCCTCCCCGCAGCCGCCCAGCATCCGGGGGCCCCGCCGCCTTGCTGGACGCTGCCCCAGGTCCCCCTTCGGGCTCAAACGGGAGCGGAGCGGCCGGCCGCGCGGCCTCTGCGGCCACCAGGGGGCGGGCGTGGACGCGGCCGGGGCGCCTGCCCGGGTCGAGCACGCGGGTGCGGCAGCGTGGGTGGAAGTGGGAGCGAGCGCGAGTCCGCCAGCGTGCCGGGCCAGGGTGAGAGCGTGTGCGGGCGCCGAGTGTGAGCACACGGCTGCTGAGCGCACGTGCGTGAGCGCAGAGTGGGGACGAGCCTCCCGGCCGCGCAGCCCCCGGCCCCGCCGCCCGCCCAGCGGTGCCCAGGCCCCCGGCCTGCGAGTGGGTGCGGGCGGCTCTCCCCGGGGCGTCGCGGGCGGGGGCTGCTGAGCAGCCTCCCCGGGCCCCCACCTCGCGTCCCGGCAGGCGTGGACGGCCACGCCATCCAGATGCACGGCGCGCCCTCGCCTGCGCAAAGGTCCCCGGCGCCCCCCTGCAGCCCCAGCCACGGGTCTGACTTCTGTCCCCTCTGGGGCCACGCGGGCTCCCGCAGGGCGGGCCCGGCCCCCCGGCTCTTGTGCTGAGTCACGTTAGGCTCTGTGGACGCGCCGCGGTCAGCTTGCCCCCTCGCCAGCCGAGGGACCCTCGGGATGTCCTGGGCGCCTGGCAGTCGTGGCTCAGGCTGCCGCTGGCGCTCGCGGGCAGGTTTCTGCGTGGATGAAAGCTGTCGCTTCCCTGGGACGACGCTAGGCATGGGCTGGTCAGATCACACGGTCAGTACACGTCTAGCTTCTCAAGAGCACCCCCAACTGCCCTGCAGCGTGGGGGCGCCCGTCCGCGCCCCCCCACCGCCAGGTACACGCGTTCTGGGGCTCCGCGTCCTCGCCAGCACTTGGTTTTGTCTGTTTCCTGGTCTCGGTTTTTGCCTTTCAGAGAGCTGGAGCCCACACGCGGCCACGCGGTCACCGAAACGGACCCGTGGGTGGAGAGGGAGACGGGGAAGCTGAGCCGGTGCTCGGGGGAGGTGACGGGCGTCCCCGGCTGTCCCGGCAGCCGAGGCGGGGGACCCCAAAGTTGGAGACAACCCCGGGGTCCCCCTGGAGTGGAGTGAATCGGCCGTGCGGCATCGTGGCTGCCCGAGGAATGGGCCCCGGCGTGCCGGGGACGGCTCCTGGGCTTTTCTTTTCCTGTAGGCGCGGGGACGGGAGAGTTCAGCTCTGGACAGCCTTTCAGTTCCCCCGTGGCGAAGCCAGGGAATTCTTGACCTATTGAAAAACTTATCACAGGGAAACGCATCAGCAGATTCTAGGCTGTGGGGAACTTGACAGGAAAAACAATCCGGTTTCATGCAAAAAAAAAAAAAAAAAAAGGCAGGGAGGAAAATCAGAGCGAGACAAGGGTGAGGAAGCCGGGGACTACAGGACACTTAGCACAAAAGGCCAAGTGCCGTGCGGCGTCACTGATAGGGAAGTTCTGGAAGAAGCAAATTCACAGAGACAGAAGTGGACCCGAGGGTGCCAGGGAAGGGGGAGGCGCTGCTTCGTGGGCGCAGGGTTTCCGTTTGGGGCGTGGAGAAGTCTTGGTGGCGGACGGCGGGAGGGCACACGGCAAATGTGGCCAAGGCCGCTGAAGCGCATCCTCGTAGCTGGTCAGAAGAGGGAATTTCAGGTTGTGTGTTATGTTCTACCACGATAAAGAAGGGACCTGAGAGACATGTCAGCCCCTCGCGGTGTGCGGGCCGTGTTCGAAGCCCGCCGGGAAACCTGCACCGGCGGCTGAGGCCACGTGGGCGTCACACGGCTGACCTGACGTGGGAAGGACGTCAGCTTTTTCGGGTGAGACCCAGGTGTCCTGGTGCCCGGCATCCTCCAGGAGTCGAGGGCTCTAAACTGCTTACGAAGGCGCCATCTGCCTCCCACTCGCGTTGTCACCGAGTCAGTGGTGGAGTTTTCCGGAAGCTTCGCGACGTGGGACGACGTCGTTGCTGGAAGGCAGATGGACTCTGTGCTGATGAGTTCTTCTTTTTTTTTTTTTTTTTCCCTTGGCAGTTTCCGAGTAACTTTGTTCAGAGTTTTTTGCATACTATAAAAACCGCGTAAAAATGGTGACCGTTTTCTCACTCCCCTGCGCCCCCCACCTGGGGACCGTGCCCTGGGCCCCCTTACTTGGGGTTCCCGTCCCCCCAGATTTTTCAGCAAAGGGAGCTGAGTGAGCCCTTTCTGAAGATTTTGGCTGGGGTGGGGGGAGAGCCCCTGGGGTCCGGAGGGGACTAGGTTAGTGACGTGGATTCCTGTTTTCCAGAAGAGACGGTGCCTTAAAAAGTGATACTTGTTCAAAGAAAAAAAAATAGGGAAAAATGGCAAGTGTCCAGCCTGGGCCCCTCCCCAGCCCCCAGGAATGAGCCCTGGACCCCCAGGTGGGTTCGGCCACCTTGTCTTCTGCCCCCATTAACAGCCTGGGCCGGTCAGGGCTTCGCAGGCGTCACGCCACGTGTCTGGCTTCCACGCCTCTCGTGCCACCCTGAGGGAGAGCCGGCGGGTGCCTCGGGGACGGGGACCCAGTGGGGTCGCACACAAACTTCCTGGTCCCTCGAGCAGAGCGGGAGGCCGCGAGCTGCGCCGCCGCTGAGCCTCGGGCTAACAGAGCTGGTCTTCGAGTCCTCGGCTCTTCGTTTCCTCAGCTTCCTCCGGCACAAACGTTTCGACGTATTGGGGAGGCAGGTACCTCCGATGAGGCAAATGAAACAGCGCAAATGTGTGGGAGTGGGTACAGCACCTGCCTCCCACGTACGGGGTCCAGGGTTCAATCCCCCGTGCCTCCTTTAAGAAACAAAACAAAAACAAGAAAAGGCAGATCTAGTCTCTTACGGCCCTGCTCTGAGGACCTGAGATGGCAGCGGCCCCTAGTCCAGGAGCGGCTCCATCTCCAGGACCCCACTCCATCCGCCCACAGAGCCCCGTTTGCCGTGGGGGACGCGCAGCCGGAAGTTTCAGGGATGAGGGGTAGATGTCTTGGAGCTGTTATTTTACAGATCGTGTGTGATAACTCTTATGTTTAACATTTTGAGGAACTGCCAGACGTCTTCTAAAGTGGCCGCTTACGTTTCCACCAGCACCCTGCCGAGGCTGGCGGTTGTCTGTTTTTTTATTATAACCCCTGCTCGTATATTCTTCATCTTAAAAACGCCTCCGTTTCAGTGCCTTTTTTAGTTTCCTGGCTGCTAAACCCAATACCGTACAAGGGGTTGACTTAAACAGCAAGAATTTATTTGCTTAGGGGTTTGGGGCTAGGGGGAGTCCAAAATCGAGGTGTCATCAGGCGATGCTTTCTCCCCGAAGACCGTGGCACTCTGGGGGCAGCCGCCGGCAACCCTCGGTGCTTGGCTTTTCCGCCACAAGGCAATGCACATGGAGGCGTCCTCTCCTTCCCATTGACTTCCAGCTTCTTGCCCTTTCTGTCCCGTTCTCTCTCTGTGGCCTTCTCTATAAGTCCTCCAGCCGTAGGACCAAGTCCCACCTTGGCTGAACTGGGCCCCAGAAGATCCTGTCTACTGTGGATCCACACCCACCTGAATGCAGGAAGGGTAATAATATGTTTTTTTCTAGGGTCCATAGTGCCAAATCACCACAGGGCCTCACGTGGTAAATAGAGATAGCGCTAACCCAAACAGAAGCTCTTTCAGGTCCTCGAAAAATTTTAGGAGCATAAAGTGGCCCTGAGATGGAAGAGTTTGCATGCCGCTGCATCAGCGACACCTCCTGAAATGTTTACAGATGAAGGGAGACGGGGTCTGGGCTTTGCTTTAAAAAGAATCCAGCATGGGGTCGGATGTGGCTCAACTGGTTGGGCATCCGTCTCCCATATGGAGGGACCCGGGTTCGATCCCCGGGACCTCCCGGTTAAAAAAAAATAAAAATAAAAAAAATAAAATATGGGAAGCGGCTGTGGCTCAATCAGTGGGGCTCCCGTTTACCATATGGGAGGCCCCAGGTTCGGTTCCCGGGGCCTCCTGGTGAAGGCAAAGCCCGCCCGCATGGCGTGGTTAGCTGATCCAGCGAGCACAAGCAGCAAGGGGGGGATAAATGAATGAATAAGTAAATAAAATCTTTAAAAAAAAAAATAAAATAAAAATAAAATAAAATAAAATAAAATAAAAATAAAAAGAATCCAGCAGGAGTGGGGAGAGTCAAGATGAAACCAGATCGACACATAGAGAAAGGAAGCAGAAGAGAGTTGCCAGGGCTGGCAGGAGGGGGAACGGGGAGTTCTGGCTAAATGGGTAAATTGGGATTTGGGATGATGAAAATAATCTGGAAATAGCCGTGAAAGTTCCACAGTCTTGGCGATGTAATTGATGTCAAAGAATTGTCCACTTCAAATGGTTGAAATGATTTTTACGTTATGGATATTTTACCACTTATTAAAAAAAAAAAAAAAGATAAAACTAGACTGGCTGTGAGGGGAAAGGAGGTGGAGGTCCTTGTTTAGTTTTGTTTTTGTTTGAAACTGTCCACAGAGCAAAGCTTTTAGGAATTAAATCGAAAGCCAGAGAGGATGAGCCTCTTCCGGGGCTCCGCCCAGTTCCTGAGGTTGCCCCACACTCACCTTGGCTCTCCGTCCCAGGACCTGTGCACGTGCTGGGCCCTCACCTTGATCTGCCCTTGCCCCGCCTCCCACCTGGCCACCCCTGCTCACCTCAGCTCGCAGCATCCTCGTCACCTGCTCTTGGAAGGTGGGACCCTGATGGCTCCTTGACACACATTGGTGAGGGAAGGTTGACGAATGCCTGGGGCTCCCTCCAGCTGGGAGCTCCCGGAGGACCAGGTGACCAGTCTACCTTGCTCACTCCTGGGTCACCAGGGCAAATATCTCCTGGGCATCCAGAAATGGATGGACAGATGGACGGATGGAAAGATGGATGGATGGATGGATGGATGGATGGATGGACGAACGGATGGATGAAAAGATGGTTGGACAGATGAATGGATGGATGGATGGGCAGATGGAAGGATGGATGGATGGATGGATAGATGGATGGATGGACGGATGGATGGATGAAAAGATGGTTGGACAGATGAATGGATGGATGGATGGGCAGATGGAAGGATGGATGGATGGATGGACAGATGACTAGAAGGATGGATGGATGAAAGATGGATGGACAGATGGACGGATGGAAAGATGGATGGATGGATGGATGGACGGATGGATGAAAAGATGGTTGGACAGATGAATGGATGGATGGATGGGCAGATGGAAGGATGGATGGATGGATGGATGGACAGATGACTAGAAGGATGGATGGATGAAAGATGGATGGAAAGATGGATGGATGGATGGATGGACGGATGGATGAAAAGATGGTTGGACAGATGAATGGATGGATGGATGGACAGATGACTAGAAGGATGGATGGATGGATGGACAGATGACTAGAAGGATGGATGGATGAAAGATGGATGGACAGATGGAAAGATGGATGGATGGATGGATGGATGGATGAAAAGATGGTTGGACAGATGGACGGATGGATGGAAAGAGGGATGAATGAATGAGTGTTCAGGGGTGGGGTCGGTTAGAGAGGGAAACATGCCCAGTGTGATCTGGGCTGGGACTTGCCCAGGACCCCCACCCTGGGTCTGGGGTCCTGCACCCCCCTTGGGCCTCGATTGACCCATCTGTGAAATGGGCAGCTCATTCCCACTTGGTGTCCCTGGGAGGCTTGGGGAACATTCTAGAAGGGGCAGGGTGGCTGGCCCCTGGCTTCACACCCACCCCTCTCAGCTTGCAGGGAAGAGGAGGGAGCATGGGCAGCGCTAATCAGAAGCTGTGGCCAACGTCAGGCTCCTAGGAGGGGGCAGCCCAGCCAGCAAGTCCCTGGGCCTTGGGGACCAGAGAGATGCAGCAACCAGCCTGCGGTCACACAGCTGGACAAGCACAGACCCGAGATTCCCAGACATCATTGGACCACGTGTACCCATTCTACAGTTGGAGAAACTGAGGCTCGGGGGGTGGCTGGCCTGGACTTGGGGGGTGGGGGAAGGACTCACCAGGGCCTTCAGTCCTACGACCGCAGGGAAAATGAATTCTGCCAATAACATGAACGAGCTGGGCAGCAGCTCTTTCCCGCTCAAGCCTCCAGACGAGACCGCAGCCCTGGCCAGCTCCTTGACCACTGCCCAGCGGGACCCCCAGCCTCACCGTGCCTAATTCCTGACCCATGGAATCGAGATCGTAAATGTGTGCTGTTTCAGCCACCCAGTTTGGGATCATCTGTTACACAGCAGTTGGTAGCTAATATAGGCTGGCCAGGGTACACGTTCCAGCCCTGCCCATGTACCCATCCTGTGTGCATTTACTGGGCACTACTGTATACCCCCCATCATCTTGACATTACTGGTGCTGGCCTCCCAAGACTTGCAATGAGGGGAGCCACCAGCACCCCCCAAGCTGGGGCTTCTCCCCCTGCTGCTGGTCACACCTGCTCTACTAGCCACATGACCCCAGCTTGGCCAATCAGAGCATCCCATCACCCAGCGCAGGCTTGGCTCAAGGAGGCCTCAGGGCGCAGTCTGTGCCCATAGGCGCTATCCCTGGACTTCCGCTGCAGCTCTTGGGGAAGACGCTGACCTTGGAGGTCTCTCGTGGGCTGTTAAGCTGACGGTCTGAGGTTGCTGGGGCCACCATTGCCCCCTGAGGGGGCAGCCTGGCAGACAGAGAAGCCAGGACATGGGGAGCAGATGTGGCTCGAGTGGTTGAGCACTTGCCTCCCACATGGGTGGTCCCGGGTTCGGTTCCCAGTGCCTCCTAAAAATAAAAACGAACAACAAGCAAAATAAACGCAAAAACCAACTCAGGGGAGCCGATGTGGCTCGGTGGTTGAGCGCCGACTTCCCACACACCATACGAGGTCCCGGGTTCAATCCCCGGCTCCCTGTACCTCAAAAAAAAAAGCATTGCTAAAAAAAGAAAAAGCCAAGAGAGGACGGCAGTGTCGAGGCACGGAGAGTGCAGGAACCCTTGTGAGGCCCCTGGGTCACGCTGCGCCTGAAGCCAGCTAGACCAGTGGTTCTCAGTGGGGGCGCATTTGCCCCAGGGGGCACGCAGCAGCGTGTGGAGACATTGCAGTGGTCTCAGTTTGGGGGGGGGGATTGCTCCTGGCATCAGGTGGGGGGAGCCCAGGGCCGCTGTGCAACACCCCACGGTACCCAGGACATCCCCTACCCCAGAGAGCGACCCAGCCCCAAATGTCAGCCGTGCCGATTGAGAAACCCTCTGCCTGCACCTTTCAGTTCCAGGAGCGAAAAAAATCCCTTTTCTTTTTAAGCCAGTTTCAGTTGGGTTTTCTGTCACTTGCAACCAGAAGGTTCTAACCCATGCAGGGGATTTTGCAGACGGCGGAGCCAGGGCTCCCATCCCCTCAAAGCGCCCTGCTGGCATGGGGAGGGGGCACACGGATCAGACCCTTTGCTGGGCTCACCTCCTTTTTATTTTTATTTATTTATTTTTTTTTACCGGGAGGTACCGGGGATCGAACCCCGGTCTCTCCATATGGTAGACGGACGCTGAACCTCTTGAGCCACATCTGTTTCCCTCACCTCCTTTTTAATAAACATAGTTTTGGGTGTGAGAAAATCTGCAAAGACACACAGAGATTCCCCTGCAGCCAGCTCCGTGGGCATGGGAGCGGCGACCCAGTCCCCCTGGCAAGCGCTGCCCCGGTTTAGACTTCCTTTTCTGTCCAGGACCCACCTGCCAAGTCATCGTGCCTCCCGCGTCTCCTCTGGGCTCGAGAGTTTCCCACGGTCCCCTTGGCCGTTGGAGGACTGCAGAGGGGCTGTGAAGCCTGCCCTCCTCAGTAAGGGCTTGTCAGAAGTTTTTCCCGAGAAGACGGGGTGCTGAGGTCCTTGGAGGAATTGCATGGAGGCCAGGCGTCCTTGCCGCCGCCGCCACATTGCCTCAGGCAGCGACATCCTGCAGCCAGCGCCTGGCCTGTCTCCGGCCTCGGGCGGGATGTTGGCGGCTTTCTTTTAGAGGCATCTGTCGCCACTCTGATCCCCTCTGCACTGGATTGTCTTTATTTTTTGGTTCTTTTTAGTTGAGCTGAAGCACGGTTAGCCATTTTGTCCGGCCAATTCAGCGGCACTGAGCACTTTCCCGGGGTCGCGCCACCGCCGCCTCCACCCCGTCCCGAGGTGGGCGAGGGTCATCTCACAGCTACTTCATTCTGGGGGGGGTCACCCCCCATTTTTCAGACGGCGGACACGATGAGCAGACTGGCGGAGCCTCCCACCTGGGGTCACAGCGATGCCCTGTCTCGTCCCCCTCTCTGTACCCCCCTCTCTCCATCTGCCCCGGGTCTCTCCTGCATTGCCAGGAGATGCAAAGGGGTCTCTGCAGCCCCCCAGGGGCTCCGGGACAAGGCCTCTGAGAATTTCAGAGACACTGTGCAGACCCGGGCATCGACGGAAGCCGGGGCCATCTGTCCCCCAGCGCGGGGCTGCTTTCACATTCCATCCGTCCGTGCTGCAGACTGGGTCGGAGCGTCTTTCCTTTTTACGGACAGCTTTCCATCGTAAGGTTGACCACAGGTTACCCACCCATTCACCCGTGGGCGGACAGCTGGGTCCTCTCCCCTTTCTGGCGACTGTGACTGAGGCGGCTGTGACTTTGTGCTTTAAATGTGTCTACAATAAAGTCTCTTCTCTGCTCCAGATGCTTAGCGCAGGCTGTACTCGACAGATTCTCACCAAAGCCCTCTGAGGTGGGTCTGCCATTACCCCCGTTTTACAGGTGGGGAAACGGAGGCACAGAGAGGGCCACCACTTGCCTGAAGACACACAGCCATGGGTGGCAGCTGGAATCTGAACCCAGGGCCTGTGGTCCAAGGCTTTGTCCCCTCTGCTGGTGGGCCTGCTGCCCTGGGCGGGGGTGCGGGAGAGCACCCAGACCAGCTCAGCCCCCCTCGAGCTGCTCACCTGTTGGAACCAGATTTCCATGCCTGCCATGGGAATTCTGCTGGGGGATCGGGGGTCTCCCGGGCCCCCACGGAGGCAGGGACGGGAGGGTGGTCCAGTTCCGTGACGCTCTCAGATGCCCCCAGTGCCTGGCCTTGGCCTTGGGTATGAGCCAGACGCCAGCCTCTGGTTCTCCGGAATTTCCCTCCTGGGTGGACCCAAGGTGAAGGTTCAGAAAATCCTGGCACAGGTGCTGGGGGGTAGTCTGGGGGGGGTGGGGCCTTCTCCTGCCTCTGGAGCCCCTCACCTGGATCTCACGTGGCAGCACCCGCCGAGAGGGGCTGACGGGTCACTGCCCTGTGCCGCCCGAATTTCCTTTTTCATGCCAAAACCCCCCAAAACAGCCCTGGCCGGGGAGCACTGTCTCAGGGCTGTTCGCCGTCCCGCTGACCCCAGAGGCGCCCCGTCTGCGCTTCTCAGACGAACACGCACCCCAGGCCCGCAGCCCCCTCCCGCACCCCCACCCCCAGCTGCATCCTCCTCGCCCCATCTGAGGGCACTCGAGGCCACGCCCACCCGGGCGCCCTCTGACACGCAGGGTGGCCGAGAGGGGGAGAAGGGAAGCCGAAGGCAGGCTCGCTGGGGACCTCCATAGCGCCAGTCTCCTTCCTCTGGCTTCAGGACGACATCTGGATGAGGCCCCTCTGACCCCACCCCATCCAGCATGCGGTGGCATGCCTCTCCATAACCTTCCATAGCTCTCTACTGCCCCCCAGGATCAAAGCCTCCCCCTTCCCCGCCTCAGGGCCTTTGCACTGCCCTGTCCTGGGCACCGCCCCGAACCAGGGGTGTGGGGGCTGCCCCCTTTAACCCCTTCAGCCCTGAAGCCTCACTGCAGGGGTGGGGAGGCCTGCCCTGGGCCTTTCAGGAAGGCTCTCAAACCTGTCAGACAGGTTTGCTGTTTCCTGCCGTCCCTGGCACAGAGGCCTGGCCAGGCCTGGCAGGATCTTGTTCAAGCCGGAGGACACCTGGGACCTGCAGCAGGTGGGCCCGGCGGTGGGGCGGGCACTCAGGGAGGGTGGCCGGTGGGCAGGGGAAGGGAGACAGCCTGGGGAAGCAAAGAGCCCGAGAGGGACGGAGGGAGGGACGGAGAAGTGGGAGAGGGACCCCCCAGTCCCCGCCTCAGTTTCCTGACCTGCCAGGACCTGGTGGGGGCTTGGGAGGAGGGGATGGAGGGGGAGGGGGCCCTGAGCGCTGGGGGCGGGAGGGGGGAAGTGGGGTGGAAAGGGGAAGTGGCGGGGGACCCAGACCAGGGAGGCGGTCAGGGCCGGAGGGAGGAACGCTGCCCCTGCTTGGGAACGCTGGGGCTTTCCAGAACGTGGAGAAACAGGAAGTGGCTCCGGCCCCGCCCCGGCTCGGGCTGGGCCCACCTGCCCGGAGGAGCACCAGGCTCCTCCACCTGGGCTGGGCCCCGGCGGCCCCAGCCTGGCTCACTGTGACATGCGCAGAGCCCCAGACCTTCCTTCTGCCCCCCGTGGCCCTTCCAGGGAGGGCACCGAGGCTGGGGGTGGGGGCGGGAAGAGGGGCTCCCGGTGGCACCTCCTGGGAGGGGGCTGAGGCTTAGCTCAGGCATCCCCTCATCAGCTGCCAGGGAAGCCCCCAGCTGACTGTCCTCAGGTTTGCATGAACTCCTGCTGCTTCTAGATAGCTCCGAGGGCAGCCTCCCCCGACGCAGCCTCCCCCCGACACAGCCTCTGCGGGTCAGACCAGGCTCGGGACCCCATTTCTCTCTGTGGTCTCCCCACCTCCAGGGGGTCAGATTCCCCGTGTAAGAACACAGGACGCACTTTTAAAAACATTTATCGTGTTTTCTAAGAACAGGGCACCTGCTTCTGCAGCTCTGTCAAGCACATCATCAAGTTCGAGGAATCTAACGCTGATGCAAAGCGGGCAGTCTCTCTTCTTTTTCCCGATGGCCCCAATAACGTCCTTTTGGACATTTCGCCCTCCATTATTTGCTCCAGTCCAGGATGGTGGGTTGTGTTTAATTGCCACTGCCCCTTTAGTCTCTCTTTCTTTTTTTCTTTTTTAATTGGAGAAACATGTACAACATAAAACGTCCCATCTGCCTCCTCCCAAGCCCACGTGCCAGTGGGGTCGGCCACATCCAAGATTCTGTGCCCCCATCACCACCATCCCTTACCAGAATGTTCCCGTCACCCCAGAAGAATCCCTGCACCCTTATGCTTGAATGCCCCCCTACCGGCACCTTCTAACCTTTCTGGCTCTAGGAATCTGCGTATTCTGGTCTTGTTCATAGACGTGGAGTCCAACGATACATGCCCCTTTGTATCTGGCTCCTTTCGCGCGGCACGATGTCCTCAGGGCTCGTCAATGTCGTAGCTTGTGTAAGGACTGCACTTCTCTCCGTGGCGGGATAACACTCCGCTGTCCGGCTAGACCGCGTTTTGCTTGTCCGTTCTTCGGTCGAAGGGCGCTCGGGCTGCTTCTGCCTCTCGGCTGTTGTGAATGACGCTGTGATGGACCTCAGGGTGCCGTTACCTGAGCTCCTCCTTCCAATTCTTTTGGCTACGTACCTGGGACTGGGAATGCTGGGTCATATGGCCACTGTCCGTTTAACTTTCTGAGGAGCAGTCGAGCTGTTTTCCACAGTGGCGGCGCCATTTTACATTCCCGCATTTATGTGCAAGGGTCCCTATTTCTCCACATCCTTGCCAACACTTAGCATTTTCCTTTTTTTTTTTTTTTTTAATAATAGCCGTTCTAGGGGGTGCACAGCGGTATCTCATTGTTTTGATTTGCGTTTCTCTGATGGGTGATGATGTTGAGCATCATTTTCATAGACTTGTTGGCCATTTGTAAATTTTCTTTGGAGAAATGTCTGTCCAAAAGTCCTTGACGCATTCTTACATTGGTTTGTTTGCCCTGCTGCTGTTGAGTTGTACGGTTCCTTTATATCTTCTGGATATTAAACCCTTATTGGATACATGGTTTTCAAATATTTTCTCCCCTTCTCTGGGTTGTCTTTTCATTTTCTTGATCACATCCTTCAATGCACAAAACTTTTTACGTTTGATGAAATCCCTGTTTTAGTTAGCCAGGCTGTGGGAAAGCAGTAAACCAGAAATGGGTTGGCTTTTACAACGGGGGTTTATTAACTTACAAGCTTACAGTTCTGAGCCCACGAAAGTGTTCAGATCAGACTTCATCAGGTGATGCTTTTCTCCCGAAAGACCGGCCGGCGATCCTGGGCTCCTTTACCAAGGCCGTGCTGATCTCCCTTCCCTTCCAGTTTCCTTGCTTCCGCTTCTGTCTTTCTCTCTGTCTCTATCCCACCCATAAAGGACTCCAGGAAGAGGATTAAGACCCACCCTGCGTCCCGCCTTATTAAAGTGACCTAATCAAAAGACCCTTAACTGAAATAATGTAAGCACAAGGGCCCACCTACAATAGGCTCACAGCCACAGGAACGGATCAGCTCTGAGGACCTGATTTGTCTGGGGTACATAACACCCTCAAACTGCCTCAGTCCCACTCATCTATTTCTTGCTGCTGCCTCAGCTTTTGATGTCAAGTCTAAGAATCCATTGCCCAAGACAAACTCCTCAAGATGGTCCCCTCTGTCTTATTCTAGGACTGTTATAGCTTTAGCTCATGTATTTAGATCTTTGATCCATTTAGAGTTAATTTTTGTATGTGGTGTGAGGTAGGGGTCTACTTCCCTTCCTTTGCCTGTGGATTCCCAGTTTTCCCAGGACCACTGGTTGAAGAGACTACGATTCTTTCCCCGTTGAGTGCATTTGGCTCTTCTCAAGAGTAGATCGACCGGAGAAGTGTGGGCTCATGTCTGAACTCTTAATGCTATTCTGTTGGGCTGTATGTCTGTCCTTGTGTCAGTACCATGCTCTTCCGATCACTCTAACTTTGCAATTACTTTTGAACTTGGAAAGTGGGAGGCCCCAACTGTTTTCCTTTTCCAGGATTTTTTGGCTATTTAGGGCCCTCTGCCCTTCCGTGTGAATTTGATGATCAGCTTTTCCCTTTCTGCAAAGAAGGCTGTGGGAGTTTGATTGGGGCTGTGTTGAATCCGTGGGTCGCTTTGGGTGGAATTGACATCTGAACAACATTAAGTCTTCTAACTCGTGAGCATGGAGTGAGGGGTACTTTTTTAGTAAAAGTACGTCCCAAATATTGCCTGGGATATACTTATACTAAGACATAACATGTCACGTCCTTGAAGTTCAAATTTAACGGGGCATCCTGTATTTTATCTGGCAACCCTAGGAGACATTTAGGAGGTCCCTGCATGGCACAGGGACAGAGGGAGGGCTCGTGGGGAGGGGGCTTCAAACAGCTTCCTCAGACAGACCTCTGGCTTTCCTGACCCCTGGCTCCCTAGGGGCCCTCTCTGTCCATCCAGGGCACTGTCTCTGGGCCTCCAACCTCAGGCTTCATCGTCATCATTATCGAACTGAACCCTCGCGTATATAACACGCTGTTCATGGCCGAGGAAAGATCCAGAAGCTGGCCTGGAAATGTTCAAAACGGCCAAACAGGAGAAGCTGTTCATCGGGTCCTCTGAACAACCTAGGCAGTAGCTAGTATTATTACCACCCCCTCCCCACCCCCATCTTACTCGTGGGGAAACTGAGGCACGGAGTGCTAAGTCGCTTTCCCGGGGTCCCTCAGCTCGTCGGTGGAGCTGTGCCTGAAGCAGGGCCGCAGCTCCAGAGGCTGGGTCCCTAAACCATCTCCCTGGCTGCCTCTTGTGATTCCCTCCCTGGAAATCCCCGAATCTGACTAATTCCCTTGAAATCCCCAAACTTGGCAGAGGCCTGTATGCTGAGATGGCAGGATCAGGCTGGGCCAGACCATTTAGGCAAAAGTACCCGTAGAGGCTGCACAGTTTCCAGAGGCGGGCGTGGCAGGGGTCGCGGCCGCGCTTCCTCCCAGCCCTCCTCCCGGCTGCGTCGCTGTCCTTGGACAGGCTCTGTGCCTCGGTTTCCCCACCCGTGAGAAGCAGGAAGCACCGGTACCTGTCTCGGGACGGTTGTGGGGACAGGGCCAGCTTCGTGGGAGTATGACTTGGGCAGTTGCCCAGGACCCCCTGCCTGGAGGGACCCTGGCTCGGTCGAAGGCCCTGCTGTGGCCATCTTGAAATTCTTAATCATTTGTGGACAAGCGGCCCCGCATCTTCACTCTTCACTGGGCCCTGTAAATAACGTGGCCAGCCCTGTGTGGGAGGAAATGAGAAACTGCAACCATTCATCCCCGAAACGGGCTTATTCACTCTTCTGAAGCTTAAGTGTCTATTGCTCAACTGGATTTTTTTCATAAGCTATGAAAAACAGTTCCCCAGTTGAGATTACAATGTAAATTACGTATAGGTTCATTAAGCATAAATTAATGAAAAAGGAATCATGCCAAAGGGAAGTCGACTCTGAGTAAGTCACTTCTCTCTGGGCTTTGGTTTCCTCCTCTGCTCACTTGTGACTGTGGGATGCATACAGGGGCTTCTTGACCTGAACTTTGTAGGGCCAAGAGAATTTAAGCATGCCCACCCCACCACCAGACTAGGTCTTTGAAGAGATTTCAGTCTGCCCAGACTGTCCTTCCAACACGTCTCTGGCAAACTCCTTCTTGAACGTCAAAGCCCCAGCTTCAATGTCCCTTGCTTCATGAAGCCGGCTGTGATGCCCTAGGCAGAGGCTTCACCCCTTCCTGAGCCCCAGGCCTATTTTTGCGGTCTGGTACAGGCTCTGTTTCCCCTAGAATGGGGGATCCCTGGAGGCTTGGCAGGGAATTGAGACTACTCAGGGGCTCCACCTTTGCCAACTCAGAGGCAGACACAGCAGCATCCACGCGAGTGAACTGATGAGTAAACAAGCATGTGGACAAGCAGGCTCTGATTTCAGGGCTTGGAATGGGTGCAGGAGGCTTCTGGCTCGTGGGTGGGGTCGGCCTGGGAGGGGTAGCAGCGCAGGCCTTGTGGTCTTTGAGGTCCGATGGGCTCAAAGGCAGCTGCCCTGGGGCCCCGGGCACCTGTGCCAGGCCCAGTCCCACCCTCTTCCCGCCAGTGCAGCAAATCCCGGCATGGTTTGCATCAGGCTCCTGGCAGCTTTTACCGGCAGGGCAGCTGTCGCCCCCACTCCCGCTGCCCCGGCCCTGCCCGCAGGGAGCCTGCTCTCTCTTGGGTGCCAGGCTCCATGTCGGGGGTGTGGGGGGGTCCCAGAACTTGTATTTGGGTAGGAGAGAGCATGCTGAGGGGCTGGGCCATTTCAGCTGGATGAGGGGGGGCTCGGGGAGGAGGGAGCCTTGGAGGGGAGAGCTGAGTTATCCACGGGCCTGGGGCGCGCGTGGGGGGGGTCCCAGCCCCCGCCAAGGCCTGGAGGTGGGACCCAGCCAGAAGAGGGCCCTAAAGCCGGTTCGGATTTTGCCCTCATGCCGCAGACGGGGAGACTGAGGCTGGAGGGCAGGGCTGGGGATCGAACCCGAGGCCCGGGGGCGCCGACGGCGGGCGACCCGCCTGCTGGGCTCCGGGGGGGTCCCCACGGCCCCGCCCCCCGAGGCCCCGCCCCGGCCCCGCGCCGAGGCCCCGCCCCCGCGGCGTGACCGGAAGTGCGCGGGGCCCCCAAGATGGCGCCCGAAACCCGGAAGTGAGCGGCGGCCGCTGCGGAGCTCGGAGAAGTGGAGGCGCCGCGGGCTCCGCGCCCGGCCGGACCCGGGTCCGAGGTGAGGCGCGCCCGGCGCG
>JAKSZT010010891.1:667191-677959 GCA_026826555.1 Tolypeutes matacus | reverse complement strand
GACCCCCGACCCCTCCTTCCGCCGTGAACCTTGACCCTGCCCTCCGCGGCGAACCCCCAGACTTAACTACTTCGGCGACCCCTGACCCCTCCCTTCTCGGTGCCCCCCCCACCCCGCTCATCGGTGTCCCCGACCTCTCCGTATTTGGTGACCCCTGACCCCTGGTGACTCCTGAGTTGGCTCCTAGGTGGTCCCCCTCCCCTGTCGGTGAATCCCTGACCCCTCCCTTCTTGCGACCCTCGACCGGGTGCACTTCCGTGACCCCAACCCCTCCCTTCTGGGTGACCCCTGACCTCTCCCATCTCAGTCATCCCTGAGCCCAGGCTCTTTGGGGCCCCCTGCCCCGTCCTGCTGGGTATGCCCCCAGCCCTACTCTTCCACCCGTCCCGGGACCCCATCCTTTCCTGGCCCCACGGCGCAGCGCCCCTCCTCCCCCAGCTTCCTTAGCCCTGGGCAGCCCCGATCCGGCTCCCCTTCCAGCAGGGGCCAGAAGCAGAGCTCGGCCGGAGTGCAGCGGGTGGGTCCCTGTTCCAGCCAGTCCCGAGTTCCAGCCGGTGACTGCCGGTGTCCGGCAGCCCGGGGTCAGCGTGGCGTGCTGGGTGGGAGCGCATCTGAAGGGGCTTCGAAGGACGGCGGGCGTGGGGGCCGCTAGCGGAGGAGGGACCAGCAGGCGCCAGGAGCTGGAGGGCGCGGCCGGCGAGGCTGGTCCTGCTGGGGAGGGGCTTAGTTCCCCCCCCCCCCAGCCCTGATGAGGGAGCACCCCTGACTGGCCTGCCTGGGGGTGGTGATGGGGGCAGGGGCCCCGGACCCAGTGCCTGTGTGCGGCAGCCACGGGATGGTTCCCCGGACAAAGTTAATGTCCTGGGAACAAGTGGGGTGTCGGAAGTGAGTAGCCTGGGTCCCCCGGCTGCTGCTCCCCTGAAATGTCCCTCCCACTCCTCGGCTCCGAGAAGCGGCTGCCCCAGCGGCTGGGTCTGGTGCCCTCCGTGCACTGCCCTGTCAGAGGAGGTGCCTGGCACCGGCCCGAGTGGAAGCTTGCTGACCGATTTGGGGGACAGCCAGGGTTGGACGGCCGGGGGAGGGCCTGGGCACCTCCTTTGCTGCCAGCAGGAGCGGGGCGTCTGCGGTACTGTAGGTGCTGTTTGGAATGCTCCCAGGAAGAGCACCTGAGGGTCCTGGGGTCTGGAGAGCCCCGGGGGAAGAAAACACACCCTCCCCTCAAAGGATCTCCAAGGCCGGTCATGGCCGAGGGGGCAGCACTGGGGCTGGGGAAGGCCGACTGAGTCCTCGCCCAGCCTGGGGTCCATCCCTGAGGCCCGGCAGCCCAGCCCTTGACCCGCCGGCATTTCCGCCCCACGACGGGGAAATGAAAGCTGCTTCTCGTGGCCCAGGGACCCCCCCCCCCCCGCTCCCCGGGATGTGGGCTCCCTCGGGGCCCGTCCATCAGCCCACAGTGACCCCAGCTCCTTCCCCGGTCCCCGGGCCTGGCCCTCCTTCCTGCAAGCTTCCTTGTCGTGCCCCCCCATCCCGCGCCAGTTTCCTGTGTGAGGCCGCCGGCCTGGGGGCTCTGGGCTGCCCTCTCCACAGTGCAGTCGGCCCTGGTGGGAGAAGCCAGAGTGGGAAGTGTCGGCCGCGGGTGAGGGGCAGATGCACGGCCGCCCCGGGGACCCCGCTGGCGGGGAGACTTGGCAGGCACCCCTCCCAGTCTGCTGCGAGACAGACCCCGAGGCGGGGGCCTCTGGGGAACAGCGCACAGGGGTCTCCGAGGGGAGTGCTGTGGGTGGCCCTGGCTGCCCAGGCAGACCCTGCTCAGGCCTGCCCGAGGTGACCCCCCGGGGGCTGAGACCCTCGAGCGTCCTCTGCAGGCAGCCCGGGCGGGATCTGCTTAGGCGGCTGGCAAGGGGGCGCCCTGGTGTGCAGGAGGGGCAGGGCGCTGTGTCCACTCCAGGGCCTGGTCCCCAGCCTGCTCCCTGTGGGGTCACCTCGGCCTCCTGCTGGGGCCTCTGAGGATAGAGGACCACCCAGAGGCTGCCGCTCAGGGGACCTCTCCTGATTAAGTCGCTTTGATGACCCCCCAGGGGCTAGCTCGCTTGCCGTTTATTTTCAGGGGAGGGTGACGTGACCTAAAACTGTAAATACGCTGGAGGCACAGCCTTCCCCCTCCCCACGGCTTAAGAACGGTCCTGGGGCCGTGTGCACACGTGTGTGATTGTGCACACGTGTGTTTGTACATGCACATGGGCATGCCTGTGTGTGCGTGTCTGCATGCTTGCACACGTGTGTGTGCGTGCATGCTCTGGCAGGGAGGGGCCTGGGGCTCCAGGTGGGCACTGGGCCCAGACCAGCCGCCCGGCGCCTGCAGGCTGCCCGCTCCGGCCGCCGGCCTTCTGGGGACGCCGAGATGGACGGTCCTCCACGCGCCGTGGCACGAGGGTCCCGCGAGCGTGACGCCTGGGGTCCGTTAGTGTGGAAAGACCAGGAGAGGGAAATCCACAGGCACAGGAAGTGGATCCGTGGTGGCCGGGGCGGGGGCTGGGGTGGCGGCTGGCGGCAAGGGTGGCTTTGGGGTGATGAAACCTTCTGGAACCGGGCAGCGGAGCTGGTTGCGTAACCGAGTCTGTGGACATGCCGCGGGTGGTTCTCGGGCGAGCGAGTCACGTTTCCAGAGGAAAAGGCTTTTCTCGCAGCCAGGGGGTTCGGCCCAGCCTCAGCCCAGCGCCCCGGGTGGGCCCTTGCTCCCTGGTGAGCCCCCAGCGACAGCCCCCCAGAGCTGCAGCCAGGGGACCGCTGTGGGTGCCCTCCGGTGGGTGGGGGCTCGTGTGGTGGGCAGGGGCGTGGGGCGGGCGTGGGTGGCTTGGAGGTTTCCCCGCCCGCCCCAGGGTGACAGCCGTGCCCAGGAGTGAGTCCCTAAGTGAAATCGAAAGGTGTGTCTGCTCTCCTCCAGGCCAGTGGCTCCTGGAAAGCGGCGCTGCGGCCCTGCCCCGGCGAGCAGGGTGCTCCCGCCGGCCAGCTGGGGTCAAAGCCTGGCGACGCGGGGGGCTGGGCATCCCGGGGATGGCCGTGGGCACTGGGCCGAGCCACGGGTCTGCCTGGAGCAGTAAACTTTTATGGAGCTGAGTCACTGCCTCCGGGTGGGGTGGACGGGCCCGGGCTGGGCACGGGCACCTCCCCACCTGCAGCCCCCACGCCCAGCCTGAGCCCATGGGTCTCTCCTTCAGCGCGCGAGGTAAACCGAGGCAAGGCGAGCCTCCCCGGCAGCTGCCGGGCCTGGGGCACAGGCCGGACCCCCAGTGCCTGTGCCCCCTCCTCGCCGAGGTCCCAGGGCTCCCAGGGTGAAAGGGCACGTGGGGGCGCTCGTCCTGTGGCCACCGCCATGGGGTCTCCCCTGGGCCGGGCAGGGGGAAGAGGGTCGCAGCTGGCTCTGAGGATGAGGCCCTCGCAAGGCGGGCGCTGCTTCCCACAGCCCAGAAGGTTCCTGGCTGGCCCGGGGAGGGCTCCGGGGGCGGGTGGGCGGGAGACCCTGGCCCGCCCAGGGCCGGGGGCACGTGGCTGGGTGCTGGCACCACAGCCTCTCCTGGAGATTTTTCGGGGTTCTTGTCTGATTCCGGAATGGTGGGCCCGGGGGGGAGCTTGGCTCACTGCTTTGGTGAGTGGGAGCCCCCGACGGTATTGGGGCGTCTTGGGTCGGGATGGGGTGCCAGGCGGCTCCACCCGAGCCTGGTGGGGACGTTCCGTGGGGCGCTTGCCCCAGCCCGGGCCCCTCCCCATAGTTCCCACGAGGCCGCTGCTGCCCTCTGGGAGTGGGAGGACCCCGGCCTTGCCTGGGGAGGGGCCAGTGGGAAGGAACGCTCTCGTCCCCAGGGCCCCTCCCCGCCTTGTGGCCAGGCTCGTCCACTCCCTGGTGTCAGTGTCTGCCGCGCAGGCCGCCGTCGCTGGGAGTAACGCGTCCCAGAGACGTCCAGGGCTGGGCCGGGGCCGCACACAGGGCAGGCTGCCTCCCTGCTGAGTGAGGCGGCAGGGCCGGGGCTGGGGGCCGGGGGACCATCCCCACCTGGGCCCCTGGACTTGCAGGATCCGCAGAGCAGGGGTCAGCGGCTCGTGGCACGAGCAGGACCGCACGGGCGGCTGGAGGGCGGAGGGGGCCGCAGCTGAGAGGCGTGGGCGGCCGCAGGGCCTGGGGGTGCCCCCCGCCGACAGCCACAAGGAGACGGCCCTCAACCCCGTGACGCCCGGGGAGCCCGCTCTGCAGACCCGAGGGAGCCCGGGCCGCTGGTACCTGCTCCGCGGGATCCGGGGTCCCTGCCCCTGTGGACGCGGCCCGGGGCCCGGCGCAGGCAGCTTCGCCACGCGGAGGGCATGAGGCAGCGGAGCTGGTGCGCACGCACCTCGCTGTGGCCTGTCTCGGGGCCGCCCTTCCTTCCAGCCCTGACCGGAGCCCCATGCGTGAGCTGCTTCCCCTCCAGATGCCGCCGGCTGGGGCGCAGGCCCACGTGACGCTGCTGACACCAGGGCTGGCGACTGGGCAGGCAGCGCCAGACTGTCCTGCTCAGGGCTCTGGGAGGGGCTGGCCAGTAGGGGCCGGGCAGGCCAGCTGTTAGGGACAGGTGCAGGAGGGGGAGGCAGCGTGGACTGGGGACCAAGGACCAGCAAGGCAGAGGCGGGCGGCATTTAGTGCAACGGCCATCGTCTCAGGAGAAGACGACATGGGGGTCAGAGAGGACCACAATCTCCGCGTATTCAGCGTTTCTAAAGCTGGGAGTGTAAAGCTCGGGCAGGGCCGGCGCTTCTTTCCCGGAGGCCATGCTGGGGCTGGGGCTGGGCGG
This sequence comes from Tolypeutes matacus, assembly GCA_026826555.1. Lineage (NCBI taxonomy): Eukaryota > Metazoa > Chordata > Mammalia > Cingulata > Chlamyphoridae > Tolypeutes > Tolypeutes matacus. Next base: position 673,136 of record JAKSZT010010891.1, on the reverse strand, counting down.
CTGCAGGAAGCTTCCCACACCTGTCCGAGGCGGCCGAGGTTGCTGCACCCAGGGGCCGCGAGGGCGAGCACTGCGGGTGGGCGGGCGGGTCGAGGCCACCCCTTTGGGAAACAACTTCCTTTTCCTGGTAAGGCTGAATGCTGCCTGCGAGTGGGCGGGAGAGGGGTGCAGGGCGCCGCCCGAGACCCAGGCGCGCTCACAGGCCTTGACCGGGGAGGCCCCCGCCCTGCCCCCTGTGGCCGGCCTTTGGGCCGGGCTCGCAGGGTCCGCCCACCCTGGCCATGGCGTGCCGGCTGGCGGGGCCGGTCGGGGACTGGGCCTGCGCCTCCAGCAGGCAGGAGCGCGGTCGCCGCAGTGCGGGCCTGCGGCACATGGACGCGGCCGCCCCCCCCCCGGCCAGCCCCCGAGACCCAGGCCCACCGCAGCTGGTCAGTGGGGCCGCCTCGGCCTGCGGCTTTAGGGCTGGACGTTGCTTTTCCACCTGCCGCCGTGGGGTCGGCCTGGAGCCCGGGGGGCTTCCCCGGAAGCGGTTTCCGCAGCGGGCCGGCGCTTCCTTCCCGGAGGCCATGCTGCCCCTGCACCCCAGGGGTCTCCAGGCGCCGTCCCTGAGAGGTACCGGGTGGGGGCGGAACCGGGACCCGGGAGCGGGGTCAGCACGAGGGGCTGGACCCGCGGGCCGCTCGTGTGGAGGCTCGGCGCTCCGAGGCTGCCCTCTGCCTGGCGCGCCCGTCTGCTGGGCCACGCAGGCGCCCCCGCCCCGTGGGGCGCCAGCACCAGACCCCCGCCCCCCGTGCCCTCCCAGCCCCGGGGCGCGCTGCCCCTCAGCCCCGAGCAGGCTGGAGCCCGGCCTTCGGGCGCCCCACCTCAGGCGGCTGTGGGGGTCCTGTTGGCACCGCCGCCCCCTCCCTCTGCCCAGTGCCCAGCCCCTCCCCAGGCAGCGGCGAGCCGGAGCCGCTTGGCTGCCTCCCTGCTCTGGCCAGGCCTGTGCGTGGGAACTGCTCCCTTCCACCTGCCCCTTCGCTCCCGTCCCCGGGAGTCAGAGGTGTGTGTGGAGGCCCCCAGGCGCCCAGAGTGTGGGCGGACCCTGCGGCTCGGCCACCAAGACTCGAGGCTTCCTGCTTCTGGGCCCTGCGGCTGCGATGCCTCGAGTCTCTCTGCAGAGGTGGCTGTGACCCCATGGAGGGGCCGTGGCCGCATGGGGGGCCGAGGCCGTGCATCATTGCTTACCCAGGACCTGCTCCCTCTGGGGTGGGGGTGCAGCGGGCAGTGGGTGGCCCCCACTGGACTGGCTGTAGGCTCCTGGGTCGCGGCCTGTGCCCCACGGCAGCACAGGGGCTCGTGGGAGATCAGAGGGGCCGTGTGGGGTCTCGGGAGTGGGGTCTGGGATACCCAGGGGGCCAGGGCCTCCACGGGAACTGGAACTGCAGGAAACAAGCCTGCCCTGGATCCCCCGGCCAGGGGCAGCATGTGGGAAACATCGGGGGCGTCAGGGTGGCCTGGTGTGCCCCGTCCCTGTTTCTTAGCCCAACGGGGCCTCCGCTGACACCAGCCCATGTGGGGTCCAGTCTGCCCCTGCAGAGGGAACTGCACAGGGACGATTCTACAGAGCCAGAACAGGTTGGACCAAGAGCCAAAAACGGCAGCAGCCCAGCCTCCCCCGCCAAGCGCCTTCACAAGAAACTGAAAGTGAGCATCTGGGTAAACTGCGTCCTGATCGGACGCCTGTACACCAACAAGAAATTACGAGCCATACTAAGAAAATGGAAGACAGGTCCCAAGCAAAGGAATACAGCAAAGCCCCAGATGGGACACAGGACTTGAGACAACTCAACAAGATGCACACTGATTTCCAAAATCTAAGTAATGAGATGGAAGACAATGGTTAAAGAGATAAAGGACATCAAGAAGAGACTGGGTGAGCACAAAGAAGAATTTAAAAACCTGGTTAGAAAATTAACAGAGCTTATGGGAATGAAAGACACAATAGGTGAGATCAAAAACACATTTGAGGCATACAACAGCAGACTCAAAATGATAGAAAAAAGAATAAGTCATACAGAAGACAGAACAGCTGAAATTGAAGAGAGAAAAAAACGGAGAGAAAAGAATGGGGAAAATTGAGCAGGGGGTCAGAAAGTTGAATGTCAACATAAAACACAACAACATACGTGTCATGGGAGTTCCAGAAGGGGAAGAGAAGGGAAAAGGGCCAGAAAGAGTATTTGAGGAAATAATAGCTGAAAATTTCCCAACTCTCACGAAAGAAATGAACTTTCATGTCCAAGAAGCACACCGTACCCCAATAAGAATAAATCCAAATAGACCTACGCCAAGACACATATTATTCAGAATATCAAATGTCAAAGATAAAGAGAAAACTCTCAGAGCAGCAAGGGAGAAGCAAACCATCACGTACAAGGAATGGCCAGTAAGACTTAGCATGGATTTCTCTTCAGAAACCATGAGGTGAGAAGACAGTGGTATGATACAATTAGGAAACTGAAAGAGAAAGACTGCCAGCTGAGAATTCTTTATCCAGCAAAACTGTCCTTCAAATATGAAGGTGAATATAAAGTATTCACAAACAAACAGAAACTAAGAGAGTTCATAAAAAGGAATCCACCTTTGCAGGAAATATTAAAGGAAGCCTTAGAACCTGAAAGAAAAAGACGAGAGAGAGAGGCTTGGAGGAGAGTGTAGAAGAAAGAATAGCAGAAAGGATAACCAAAAGAGTAAAAACACAGACAAAAACAAGATGACATATGAAAACCAAAGATAAAATGTTGGAAGCAAATAATGCATTTTCAGTAATATCATTGAATGTGAATGGATTAAACTCCCCAATCAAAAGATACAGGCTGACAGAATGGATAAAAAACCATGAGCCCTCCATATGCTGCTTACAAGAAACTCACCTTAGACCCAGGGATACAAACCGGCTGAAAGTAAAAGGTTGGAAAAAGACACTCCACGCAAATAGTAACCAGAAAAGAGCGGGGGTAGCTATACTAATACCAGACAAAACAGACTTCAAATGCAAAAAAGTGATAAGAGCTGCGGAAGGCCATTATATATTAATAAAAGGGACGATCTTCCAGGAAGATGTAACAGTCATAAATATCTACGCACCTAACCAGGGTGCCCCAAAATATATGAGACAAACTCTGGCAAAACTGAAGGGAGAAATAGACATTTCTACAATAATCGTCAGAGACTTCAACACCCCTCTCACATCATTAGATAGAACAACTAGACAAAAGATCAACAAGGAAACAGAGAACTTGGACAATATGATAAACAAGTCAGACCTAACAGACATATACGGAACACTGCATCCAAACTCAGCGGGTTATACATTCTTCTCAAGTGCCCATGGATCTTTCTCCAGGATAGACCACATGTTAGGTCACAATACAGCTCTCAATAAATATAAAAAGATTGAAATTATACAAAGCACCTTCTCAGATCATAATGGAATGAAATTAGAAATCAACAACAGACAGGAAAAAAGGAAATTTGCAAATGTGTGGAGACTGAACAACACACTCCTAAATAATCAGTGGGCCAAAGAAGAAATTGTAAAAGAAATTAGTAAGTGCCTTGAGATGAATGAAAACGAGAACACAACTTATCAAAACTTATGGGATGCAGTAAAGGCAGTGCTGATAGGGAAATTATAGCCCTAAATGCTTTTATTAAAAAAGAAAAAAGAACGAAAAGCCCTAACTAAACATTGGAAGAACTAGGAAAAGAACAGCAGACCAATCCCAAACTAAGCAGAAGGAAAAAAATAATAAAGATTAGAACAGAAATAAATGAAATTGGGAACAATAGAAAAAATCAACAAAACCAAAAGTTGGTTCTTTGAGATCAGTAAAATTGACAAACCCCTCGCTAGACTAACAAAGAAAAAAAGAGAGAAAATGCAAATACATAAAATCAGATGTAAAAGGGGATGTTATGGCTGACCCCACGGAATAAAAAGGATAAGGGGATATTACAAGAAACTGTATACCAACAAATTTAGACAACTAGGTGAAATGGACAGATTCCTAGAAACACACAAACAGCCTACATTGATTCTACAAGAAATACGAGAACTCAATAAACCAATCACATTTAAAGAGATTGAATCCGTCATCAAAAATCCTCCAGCAAAAAAAAGCCCAGGACCAGATGGCTTCACAGGTGAATTCTACCAAGCATTTCAAAAAGAATTAACACCAATCCTGTTTAAACTCTTCCAAAAAATTGGAGAGAAGGGAAAATTACCCAACACATTTTATGAAGCCAACATCACCCTAATCCCAAAGCCAGACAAAGATCCCACAAGAAAAGAAAATTACAGACCAATCTCTCTAATGAACATAGATGCAAAAATTCTCAACAAACTACTTGCAAATCGAATCCAACAGCATATCAAAAGACTTATACATCACGACCAAGTGGGGTTTATTCCTGGTATGCAAGGCTGGTTCAACATAAGAAAATCAATCAATGTATACACCACATTAACAAATTGAAGGAAAAAAACCACATGATCATCTCAATAGATGCAGAAAAGGCATTCGACAAAATCCAATATCCTTTTTTGATAAAAATACTTCAAAAGATAGGAATAAAAGGAAAATTCCTCAATATGATAAAAGGCATATATGAAAAACCCACAGCCAACATCATACTCAACGGGGAAAGGCTGAAAGCTTTCCCCCTAAGATCAGGAACAAGATAAGGATGCCCACTGTCACCATTGTTATTGAATATTGTACTGGAAGTTCTAGCTAGGGCAATTAGACAAGACAAAAAAATTAAAGGCGTCTAAATAGGAAAAGAGGAAGTAAAACTCACTGCAGACAACATGATCCTGTATTTAGAAAATCCTGAAGTATCCACAACAAAGCTACTTGAACTAATAAATGAGTTCAGCAAAGTGGCAGGATACAAGATCAACACGCAAAAATCAGTAATGTTTTTGTACACTAGTACTGAACAATCTGAGGAGGAAATCAGGAGGAAAATTCCATTTTCAATAGCAACAAAAAGACTTAAATACCTAGGAGTTAATTTAACCAAAGAAGTACAGGACCTATATGCAGAAAACTACAAAACAATGCTAAAAGAAACTTAAAAAGACCTAAACAAATGGAAAGACATTCCGTGTTCATGGATTGGAAGAATAAATATCATGAAGATGTCAATCTTGCCCAAACTGATTTATAGATTCAATGCAATACAATCAAAATTCTAACAGCCTACTTTATAGAATTAGAAAAGGTGATTATCAAATTCATCTGGAAGAGTAAATGCACCCAAATAGCCAAAAGTATTCTAAAAAAGAAGAGCAATGTGGCAGGAATTTCACTACCTGACCTTGAAACATATTACAAAGCTACAGTGGTCAAAACAGCATGGTACTGGCATAAAGATAGACACATCGATCAGTGGAATAGAATTGAGAATCCAGAGATAAACCCTCACCTATACAGTCAACTGGTTTTTGACAAACCTACCAAGTCCATGTTAACGAGATAAAACAGTCTCTTCAATAAATGGAGTTGGGAGAACTGGATATCTATAACCAAAAGAATGAAAGAGGACCCCTATCTCACCCCCTATACAAGAATCAACTCAAAATGGATCAAAGACCTAAATATAAAAGCCAGGACCATAAAACTACTAGAAGAAAATGTAGGGAAACATCTTCAAGACCTTGTAGTAGGTGGTGGTTTCTTGGATCTCACACCCAAAGCACGTGCAACAAAAGGAAAAGTAGATAAATGGGACCTCCTTAAAATTAAACACTTTTGCACCTCACAGGACTTTGTCAGAAGGGTGAAAAGGCAGCCGACTCAATGGGAAAAAATATTTGGAAATCACATATCTGATAAGGGTTTAATATTCAAGATATATAAAGAGATGTTACAACTCAACAATAAAAAGACAAA
>JAKSZT010010891.1:642142-657191 GCA_026826555.1 Tolypeutes matacus | reverse complement strand
GCAGCCCGCCCAGCCCCGCGCAGCCCGCACGCCGGGCCGGGGCGCCGAGCCCTGCCGCCAGCGGGGCGGCCGGGGCCCGCCATGTCGCGGCTGCGGTGCTGGCTGCCGCTCGCCGCCCTGCGCCAGGTAACCCCGCGGCCCCGGGGCGGGCGGAGGGGCTGCGGGAACCCCCGGGAAACTCCCGCCACGCGGCCCAGCTGGGGCGCCCCCTCCCCGCCCGGCAGCGGGAGGCTCGGATCCCGTCAGAACTTTCCAAGAGCGCGGGGCTGGGGGACGGAGCGGGGCTGAGGGACGGAGCCGTGGGAACCGCGGCGGGAGGCGGGCGGGGACACGGGCACACTGGTGGGGGCGCCCCAGGAGCTGCGGGCTGGAGCTTGTCAGCCCCCGGGGGCGGCCCTGGAGCGTGTAGGTCACCCGGGCACCCCCAGAGGCCTGTGGCTGGGGCTGGGCTGGCGACGGGGGCGTGTCCTGCCCCCGGGTCTGGAGACCCCGTCCCCCACCCCGTCATAGCTCCCCGAGACGACCCCAGAGACGACCCCAGGGCCGGGCGGAAGAGGAGTGTGGCTGGGATGGGGGCATCGGGGGTCTGGGCAGGGCCCCACGTCAAAGGGTCGCGGTAGGGGCTGGGATTTGAGGTTGGGGGTGGGTGTCAGGGCAGGGACCAGTGAGTCTGGGGTCTCAGCCAGGGTCGAGAGGCCAGGGCTGGGGAGTCAGGGCTGCAGCTGAGGGATCAGGCGGGGGTCCCAGCATTGCGGAGCCTGCTGCTCAGCCCTCCCTGCGGCCACGGCAGGCTCACGTGCCTGGGGAGGGGGCGCCCCAGCAGAGGGCGCAGCGGCCGGTTCAAGGGCTGGGTGGGCATTGGGGGAGGGATCCTGGTCCTGGAGGGCTGAGATCTGGGGGCTCTGCGCCTTGGAGGAGTGTGGGGAGGGGTCCCGGGCTGGTGCCACAGGGTGGAGTCCTGGGCTGCGGTCCGGCCCCTGAACTGGCGCCTGCCGGCTGCGCTCTGGGCTGGTGGGGGCGTCGCCCGGGGTCCCGGGGCGGGGGGCGCCCCATGGCTGCCCTGTGTCCGGCCGGCGCGGGGCTGCTCCATGCTCTCCGGCGCTTTCTGCCCTGGGCCCCGCTGTCCCGTCCCCTCAGGCCGGGCTGTGCTCAGAGCCGGGGGGGCTTGGGGCAGGGGCGCCGGCCAGGGGCTCTGCAGGTGCCGGGGGGGTCTGGCAGGTTCTCGGGGCCTTGGAGGAGCCTGCGCCGCCCAACGCGCCGCGTGGGGGTCCCGTCGGGGCGCATGTGCCCAGCGCGCGTCCCCGCCCGGGCCAGGCCTGGAGGCCAGCGTGGGATTGGCAGGTCCAGGGGGCTCTCGGCGTAGCCTCGTGGCGCCCCACTCGCCAGGGGCCTGGGGCGTGGGCCTGGGGGGTGCCGGGCGCTCCAGCGCTGCCGACCCTGTTCCCGGGGCCGGTCCCTCCCCCACCAGGAGCCGTGGGCGCCTGGCCGAGCCCCACCCGGCTGGGTGGTCCCACACGTCTCCCCCGCTGGACGGCTCGGCTGCAGCCAGGCTCCCCCGGGGACCTTCCCGCGCCGCCGGGCCAGAGCGGGTGGGCTGCAGGAGCCAAGGGGCAGGGCGGGGGCGGCACGGCCCTGGGAGGGAGCACCCCGCGGGTCTGCCCACACTGGGACCCTCCGGGGGCCGTCACCTCCCCCAGGCTCGGGGGTGGTCCCTCGGCTGCTTGGGGCTGGGGCCAGCTCTCCCTGGACCCCTGGGCCCCAGGCCGGCTGCATAGTCCTTGGGGCACTGTGGAGGGGGCTGTGGGCAGGTTTGGGGGTCCCTGGGGAGCGCAGGGCTCACTGCCCCCAGCCCCTTCCTCCCGAGACTGCTGACCCAAGCCTGGGCGCGCGGCCCCACCGCCAGCCCCGTCCGCCGCCCCCCTTCCTCCCTGTGGGCACCGTGCGCTGCCGCCAGCCTGGCGTCCCCACCCACCCCGGGACGGCCAGCTGCGCCGGAGGAGGCACCCTGCCGGAGCCCCAAGCCCCACGGGACGGGAGGCCCCCACGCGCAGCCCGCGAAGGCTGCTGCTGGCGCCCGCGGGAGCCCGGTGGCTCCGGGTCCCTGTCGTGTGCCCCCCCACCGCGGAGGTGCCGGACGACGCCCACACCCCAGAACACGCCCTCAGCGGGGGGCCGCCACTCGCAGCCTGTGGCGTCTGCCTCGGGGTCTGCTCCACGGAGCTGCCGGGCGTTTGCCGGGCCCCAGAGCCCACCTTCCCCACCTCACGCCCCCAGCCCCGGGCACCACGCGGGTCTGCCGCCCCGGACCACCGTGTCAGCGGCATCGGAGAGCACGGGCCACTGCGCGAGGTCCTGCCCCTGCCAGCAGGCACCCCCTCCCCTTAATCCTGGCCACACGCACGGGGAGGCCGCTGTGGACGCCCCGCACCTGCAGCCTGGGGGCTTGGGGGGCCTAGCCCAGGGCCTGACCCACCCTCGGGATCAGGGAAGGTTCTAGAAAGCACTGCTGCTGCGCGAGCGCCCGGCGTTCTGCCTCAGCCGTCCCTGGAACCGCTGCCCGGGCCCTCACTTGCCGAGCAGCCCGGTGAGCCTCGGGCCTCGCCGCCGCCCCCCAGGCCACATGCGCACCCCCCCGGGCCACGCGGAGGGGCCCGCCCGCGCCTGCGCGGCCCCCGGGGGTCTCCTCTGACCCTCCGCCTGCTCTGAGGACCTGCGATGGCATCGGGCGGAGTCCAGGAGACCCACCTCCAGGCCCCACCTCACCGCCACGGAGCCCCTTGGCCGCGGGGCCCGGGGTCGGGGCGTGTGCTTCTCTGCCCCCGACGGCCAGGCCGTGCGAGGGCTGGCGCCTGGCAGCGTGCGGACGCCGTGCCACAGCCCTCGCCCGCCCGCCCCCAGGACTCCTCGTACCTCGACGACCTCTCCACCGCCTCCCTCTTCTCGTCCGTGGACTCCCTGTCGGACATTGCGGACACGCCTGACTTCCTGCCCGCCGACAGCCTGAGCCACGTGCCCACCATCTGGGACGTGGGCACCGCCTCGTCCGCCCACGACAAGGTCAGCGCCCTGGGCCCCCTGCGCGTCCCCCGGGCCCCTGGGCGCCCCGCAGGGAGGGGCACCCGGCACCCCGCCTCCCAGTCTCCTCCGACAGCCCGCCTCCCCCTCGCCGGCTCCGCGGGGTCCCGGAGGCAGCGGGCAGGGTCCCGGGCCGGGGAGGGCTCCCGTCCAAGCCGGCCGAGGACGAGCAGCCCATTTCTGAGACCGGCTCTCAGCGGGAGCCTTGGGCCGTGCCTGCGACATCTGCGGGCGTCGGGGCGGGGGCGGGGCTGCCGGCCTCGGGGGTGCCCCCACCCGAGTGACCCGGCCCTGGATATGGGCCACGCTGGGGGGTGGAGGAGGCCCTGCATCCACCCTGTGGACAAAGACTGAGGCTCCCCGCCCCCCACCCCAGGATAAGGCCTGGCAGGTGAGACGCTCCCCCGGCTTCCGGGGACCCCCTCCTGCCCCCCCCACCCGTCTTTTCCTTTTTTCTTTGTTCGGTAATTTAAAAAAATATTTAGAAGGTATTTAGAATACCTAAATGCTACGCAAAGAATACAGGGCTCCTCACGTGACCCACTCCCCACTCCCCCCACGCCCTCCCCAGCGAACAGCCTTGGTCAGCGGGGCTCGTGCATTGCAGCTGATGGGCACGTCCTGGGGCTTTGCCCTGCGCAGGGACCACGGCTCACCCTGTAGCCCACCCTCTGCACGCAGCTCTGCAGGTCAGGGGAGCGCAGGTCGCGGCCTGTTTCCGTCACTGCCGTGTCGTTCGGGACGACTCCCGAGCCCGAAAAGGCCCCCGTGTTACACCCGCCTTTCCCTCCCCGGCTCCGCATCAGGGCCGTAGCCTCTTCCCCCGCAGGGTCCCAGTAAGGCCACAGCGGCAGGGCAGTGAGCCCGCTCCAGTGCGCAGCTCGTCCCCCGTCCTGAGGGCGCTGGGAAGGGGCTGCCCGCTCCACCTGGTAGCGAGGGGCTGCGCTCCCGTGCGGCTGACGGGCGGGGCCCTCCTGCTTGCAGCGCCGGCTCTCGTTTCCCTGGTGTGGGGGACCGTCCTCACCTCTTTGCCAGCTGTCCTGCGCCCGTGGGTGGGTGTAAACATGTGTAGCCCCCCGGGATGTCAGCAGGTCGGACGATTCTGGGACGTAGAGCCCTTGGGGGTCTGTGGACTCTCCTCCCCCCGAGGGTCTCAACCCCCCAGGGGACCCTGGGCACTGTAAGACAGTTTGGTTGTCAGGCCTGGGGCAGGGGAGCCCTGGGAGCTGCTCCACGCCCCACAGTGCCAGGCCCCCCGAGAGCGACCCCAGAGGCTCGCTGTGCCCAGGGCCGGAGCCTGGTCTGCAGTCCCCTTGGAGGGGCGGCAGGTGCAAAGGCCCTGTGGCAGGAAGCAAGGGGCTGTGGCCTGGCCAGGTGGCGCCAAGGGGCGCAGGTGGCGGGGTGGGCCTGTGGTGGGGGCCCCAGCACCCGTGGGGGGAGCAGGCCGGCAGCTCCCGCGTCCCGCAGACAGGCGAGGGGCGTGGCTCCAGGACCTGCTCTCTGGCCCAGCGCCTGCCCTGCTGCCAGCCGCCGGTAACCGTGACTCAGCCTTCCAGGAACCCGCCGGCGCTTGTTTTGTGCCTGTGGTTTTTTTAATTAAAAAAAAAAAAGGAGGGTTGAGCTGACGTTCCCGACCTTGCTTCCTCCGGCTCCCCTTCCGCTTTCCCTTTAAAAGCCTGGGAGCAGGTCGCCCTGCGAAGGAAACTCCCGTGGGGTGAACCCAGGGCCGCGGCGCTGGCCTCGGGAGGCTTCGCACGCCGCCGGAGTGAGCCCTGCTTTGTTTTTTTCACATTCGCGTTTTTTTATGATGGGGCCGCATTTTGCTTTTAAGACTTTTATTTTTTGAATAGCAGGAATGTTCTAGAATTACACGGACCCCAGTGTGGAGTCCCCCGAGGCTGGGGCCTCAGGGTCGTGGCCTGGGCAGCTGTCCTGGCTTGGTGGTCCGGCCGCCCTGTCCTCCCTCTGGACGGGACCCCAGGCCCAGGCCCGCCCTCCCGGGGGCTTTTGTCCCATCGCCCCCACTTGTTCTCGCCTCACCCTGCCCTTGCCCTTGTCTGGGACCACAAGGGGGTCCTGCTCGTCCACCAGCTTCCCGTGGGGGGCGTCGGCCCTGGAGGAGCCAGCCTGACCCCGAGGAAGGGGCTTCAAGGCTTTTGGGGGCAGCGGCTGCGTCTTGAGGGAGGGTGGGCCAGCGTGGCCAGGAGGCGGCGGTCACTTCCGGGGGCTGGGGGGGCAGGGGGCCGGCCCTGGGCTGCCGGAGCGCGGGTGGCCCCGTGTCTCCAGCCCCCTGCGGCTGGGGGCTGACCCCTGCCCTCCTCTACAGCTCTTCCTGCCCAGCGGCCAGTTTACGGGCCTTGAAGACCCCGTGCCCTCCCTCCCTGCCACCCCGCTTCTCGTCAGCTACCAGGTGAGCTGGAGGGGCGCCCCAGCCTGTGCCCCCGCAGACGCCAAGGCCCGGGGACCTGGGGGCTCCCGCTTGCAGGCAGCAGCCATGCACCACCCCCGGGCTGGCTCAGGAGCAGGGAGAGCCCTGTTTTACAGAGGGGGAAACCGAGGCTCGGGAGGCTCCACGCTGGGGGCTGGGGGCTGGGGGCTGGGGGAGGGGCCGCTCCCTCGCGCTGACCCCGCCCCCGCCGCAGGCCCAGGCGCAGCCGGAGGAGGACGACGAGGCCGAGGAGGACGAGGCCGAGGAGCTGGGCCACACGGAGACCTACGCCGACTACGCGCCGTCCAAGTGTGAGTCACCGCGGCGCCTGGGGCCCCGGGGCTGTGCGGGCAGCAGGGCGCCCCTTGGGGGCTGGGGGGGCCGGGGAGCCGCGGCCCTGAGCTTGCGCCCCTGCACCCGCAGCCAAGATCGGGAAGCACCACCCTGACCGGGTGGTGGAGACCAGCACGCTGTCCAGCGTCCCGCCCCCCGACATCACCTACGGCCTCACCCTGCCGGCCTCCTGCTGGGACAGCGGCGCCCTGTCGGCCCTGCAGCTGGAGGCCATCACCTACGCCTGCCAGGTGAGCCCGGCCCCGCCCACGGCCGGCCTGCAGGGCCCCGCCCACCACGGGCCCCGCCCACGCCAGCCTGCAGGACCACGCCCACTATGGGCCACGCCCACGCCAGCCTGTCCATGCCCCGCCCACCCTGGGTCCCGCCCACGCCAGCCTGTCAGGGCCACGCCCACCCTGCCCCCCCATGCCCCGCCCGCAGCGGGCCCGGCCCCGCCCCCTGACTGGCGCCCTCCGCAGCAACACGAGGTCCTGCTCCCCAGCGGGCAGCGCGCAGGCTTCCTGATCGGCGACGGGGCCGGCGTGGGTAAGGGTCGCACCGTGGCCGGCATCATCTTTGAGAACTACCTGAAGGGCAGGAAGAAGGCCCTGTGGTGAGCGCCCCCTTGCGGACCCCGCCTGGGGCGCACGGGAGAGGACAGCCCGCCCCCGCCCCTGCACACCGCCCCCATCCCCTCTGTACAGCCCCCGCCCCCGCCCTGCGCGCACACTCCCCGCGCCCCCGGCACTGCACCCCACACCAGGCCTCGCTGCTCCTCCCAGGTTCAGCGTCTCCAACGACCTCAAGTACGACGCGGAGCGCGACCTGAGGGACATCGAGGCCCCCGGCATCGCCGTGCACGCGCTGAGCAAGGTGGGCCCGGGGCCGGGTGCGGGGTGACCCCGAGCCGCGAAGGGGCCTGGGACCCTGGGCTGTCCCGCCCTCCCGGCGCTGACCGCGCCCCTCCGCGCCCGCCCGCAGATCAAGTACGGCGACAGCGCCACGTCGGAGGGCGTCCTCTTCGCCACCTACTCGGCCCTGATCGGGGAGAGCCAGGCGGGGGGGCAGCACCGCACCCGCCTGCGCCAGATCCTCGAGTGGTGCGGGGAGGCCTTCGACGGCGTGGTATCCTGCCCCGGGGCGGGGGCGGGGTCTCCTGGGGAGGGGAGGGGAGGGGAGGGGAGGGGTCTCCTGGGGAGGGGACAGGAGAGGGGAGGGGAGGGGAAGGGGGAGGGGGGAGGGGAGGGGCTGGGGCTCTGGGAGGGGCTGCACTTCGTCAGATTCTCCACAATCCTTAAAAAACCCTACGGAAGTGTAGATAGTTGGGAAGCGCGAAGCGCACAGCCAGGCCCCTGTCGTGCGCCCCCAGCCCCCTGCCCGCTCGCGCCTGTTCCCCTCGCGCCCGGGAGGCCCCCGGGCTGGTGCTCCGGGCCAGCGGCCACCTGGCGCCCCCCACACGGCAGCCCGTTTGTCCCCCTGCCCAGCACTGTTGTCCTGCGGGCACTTGCGTGCCTGGCCCCCACCGCCTCTCCTGTCTGTGCGTATGCACCTGCGTCCAGTGCCCCACCCGCGCCGTCACCCCGCGCCGCCATGGGTCCGTTCCGGCGGGTCCTGGGTTCTCCCTGCTGGGCCGAGCCCGGAGGCGTGTGCTGGGCACGGGGCCCAGGCTGAGGCCACCCCCACGCCCCTCCCCGCTCCCCTCAGGCAGACACGGCGCGGGCGCTCACGGGGCACCCCCCAATGTGCGGGTCATAAGAGGAGCTTTAGGCGTGCCAGGCAGGGGTCTGGGTCAGCACGGCCAGCGTCGCGGGTGGAGTCCGGGGTCGGGAGTGGTCGCCCCCCGTGTCGCTGTCAGAAGGAGTCGTGCACACCACGCCTGCCGGGAGTCGCGCCCGGGGTGAGCGTCCCTGAGCCCTTGCTGCGAGCCAGCCCCACGCGGGGCGCGCGCGCTTTACCATCTGTCGCTCGCGCGTGTGGACGCAGTTGGCGGCCCGCACTCCGCGTGCGGTTTTATTGAGCACGCGGGACCCCGGCGGACGAGCCCCGAGGCCGCGTTCCTCGCTGCGCGGCGCTTGCTCTGCAGTGGCTCTCCAGGGACGCTTTCCGGGCTCCCCTGATCCGCGGCGCCTGAGGGGCGCGTGCCGCCGGCCAGGGGTGACTGCACTTGAGAGCAGGCACGCAGGCAGCCGCGCGCAGCTCTCCCCACGCACCCCTCACGCTCACCGGCCTCCAGAACCGCCTGTGGACGTTCTCGCTCCCCGGCTGCCCGCTTTTTCCACCTAAGCTGTTAAGAACTTTCTCCCGCCCTTTTTTATTTTTCAACTTTTTACTTTGAAATATATTCAAGCTTCAGGACGGTTACAAAATAAAGTCCTCCCCGAGAATCCCAAAGGCCCTGGACCCACATCCGCCCATTTCCACCTTTGCACAGCTGCAGTTTCTTCCCTCTACCTGCCCATCTGCTGTCTGTCTGTTTACCCGTCTCCGGAGCACCCGAGTGTCGGTGTGTCCGTCCTGCTCCTTGCACACGCCCCCCTCCCTGCACCCTCTGAGCACAGGGACGTTTCTGCACCCGCCTGGAGAGCAGGCGCCAGGTTCCAGCTTTAGCCCTGACCCCGCGGCAGCCCCTGCTCCAGCTTCCTCACGTGTCCCCGGAGCGTCCCTCCGAGCCTCTTCTCCCTGGATCCCGTCCGGGATCGTGTGTTGCCTTTTAATTGTCCTTGTCCCGTCAGCTGCTCTTTCTCTTTATACTTTCAGTTGTGGGGACAGACGGACAGCACGAGTTTCCCACTCAGCCCCTCCGCGCACACTGTTCAGTGGGACCCATCACTCCCCTACCCCCTCCGGGGCTGGAACGTCCCCGGCCCCCTGGGGAGACCCCGGCCCGCCAGCCTGTGCCCTGCTTCCTGGCTGAGGCTGCATGTCCTGCGATGTTTTCTTAGTTACCACGGGCCCGAATTTAACCTGCGGAGTCTAACAGGCTTGGGTGCTTTGACCCCACTTTAGCTTCACTAGATACACACTGTGTCCCTCTGCCCCATCCGCCTCCTTTATGTGGTTCTTGTCGCAAAAAACGTGTTTCTACACTACGAGCCCCAAACCGCTGGCTTATCTTACTTTCTGTGCATCTGCCCCTTTTAGATCCTGTGAGAAGGGAAAAGTGGGGTTTCACCTAAACACACGGCCGCGCTGCCTTTACGTTTACCTGCGTCCTTGCCCTTACCGGCCGTCTTTCCCCCCGTGGCCTCGAGCTGCTGTCCTGCCTCCTTTCCTTTCAGCCGGCAGAGCCGCCTCCAGCAGCCCCTGCAGGCTGGGCCGGTGCCCACGGGCTCCTCAGCCCTGGTCCTGGGATCGCCTTCACCTCCCCCTCGTCTCTGAAAGAGTTTTGCCGGATACAGAATCCCTGGTTGCCTAATACAGGAATTTTGGTTTAAATACTCTTCCCTCTGCTTTCTCGCCCCCATGGCTTCCTGCGGAAATCGGCACTTAGTCTTACCGAGGTGCCTCGTACGTGACACGTGGCTTCTCTCTTGCGGCTTTCGGTTTGATTATGACACGGTGCAGCGAGGCCGTGTTTTGGGTTTATCCTGTTAGGAGTTCGCTGCACATCTTGGATGCTATATCCATATCTTTTGTTGTGTTTGGGGAGTTTCCAGCCGCTATTTCTCTGAACATCTGCTCTGCCCTTTCTCTCTCTCCTCCTGGGTCTACCACAGCGCGTACTCGATACACTCAACGGGGTCCCACAGGTCCCTTCACTCTCCCTTCCTGCTCCTCAGACTGCGTGATTTCTGTCGTGTCGCCTTCAGGTTCACCGATTCTCTCTCCTGCCAGCTCCAGTCGGCTGGGGAACCCCCAGGGGACTTTCTGATTTCCGTTCCTGGGTCTTCAGCTCATTTGGTTCCTTTTCTTCGTCTCCTTTTCTCTCTGGACGTTCTCTTTGTTTTCATCTGTTGTTTTCCTCGTTTCCTGTAGTTCTTTGTCCTAATTTTCCTTGAGCCCTTTGAGCATATTTAGACTGTTATTTTTTAAGTCTTTGGGGCGTCCCCGGCCTGGTCCTCCTTGTTGCTGGTTTCGGAAGCCCTCGTCTCTCCTTTGCCTGGGCCCCGGGTTCCTGATCTTTGTGTTTTGTGACCCTTTGCTGAAGCCTGTGCCGCTTTGGTATTTCAACGTGTTCTTTGAATTTAGCCTCCTAAGCTCGTGTCCAGCTAGTGGCAGGACGTTCCCTGAAGGCCAGGAGCAACGGAGAGACAAGCCCCTTTCCCGGTCCCACGGTCGGCCTGTGCCGGGCCCTCCTCAGGGCTTAGCCACACGATGAGCTCAGAGCTCGGCTCCAGGCCGCCCCGGGGCTTTCTGCGCCCGGGTCTTTCCTAGACGTGCGCCTGTGCCCTTGGGAATGCCCAGCTCCCAGCGTCCCCTCTTCCCTGGAAAACGGATTTGTCGCGGTTCCTCAGCCAGCCGCCCCCTTGCCCAGGCAGCCCTGCTGCTCGCCCACAGCGCCCTGTGGGTGGCTCGGTGAGCGCCTTCTCCTCGCAGGCGAGTTCTGGTCGAGCCCCTCGGCCACCGCAGGCAGGTGTCTCACTGCTGCCTCCGAGCAGGGACCCGGGGCCCTGGGGCCGCGACCGGCTCCGCACCGAGCTGGGCGGGGGCGGCCAGGGCGACACGAGGCTCGTTTTTATGGGGCCTCTGTGGTGACTCGGTGTTCGCCCTGTTCTGCTTTCTGGAGCTTGGGGGAGGATATTTCGGCCTTTGAGCTGCTGCTCAAAGCTTCCGTGGGGGCGTGGAGAGGCCCCGGGAGCCCTTCCCATCTCGCCATACAGCGGTGCTGCCACCGGGACGCGGCTGAGGCTGCAGCCTGTGTCCGCGCGCGCCTCCGTTTCTGTGGGGTCGCCTCGAGGGCCCGCGCGCAGCCCGCGGCGCCGGGTCTCGCTGGCAGCTGCCCCCCCCCGGGTCCCTCGGGGCCTCCCGGCGTGGCCTGCGGTGCAGTGGTCCTTGACGTGGCCGATCAGATCGTGTTCGACGAGTGCCACAAGGCCAAGAACGCCGGCTCCACCAAGATGGGCAGGGCTGTGCTGGACCTGCAGAACAAGCTGCCCCTGGCACGCGTCGTCTACGCCAGCGCCACCGGTGAGCGCGGGCGGGGGGCGGGCGGGCCGGGGGATCACCGCGCCGGCCCCTTCTCCGGCCTGGCTCGGCCACCGGCACCTTGCACGGCCCCGTCCTCTGCTGGCTCTTCCTGCCTTGCCCTCGGGTCGCCCCCGGGCGTTGCCGGAGGCCGGGAGGAGCTGACGGCCCTGCCTGCGCCCCCAGGAGCCTCCGAGCCACGCAACATGGTCTACATGAGCCGCCTGGGCATCTGGGGCGAGGGCACACCCTTCCGCGCCTTCGAGGAGTTCCTGCACGCCATCGAGAAGAGGTGCGTGCCCGCCACGGGGACGGTGCCCAGAGCGCCACGCGCCACTGCCCGAGGCCTGGGCCTCTCCCCTCCGAGCCGCGGCCCCTACCCCGCTCCCCGCCCAGCCAGAGCCGCCATCTCGGTGGCCCCGGGGCCTTGGCACGCGCCATCCCGCTGCCTCTGTGTGGCCGGCCGCTCAGCCCGCCCGTGTCCACAGGGGCGTGGGCGCCATGGAGATTGTGGCCATGGACATGAAGGTCAGTGGCATGTACATCGCGCGCCAGCTCAGCTTCACAGGCGTCGCCTTCCGCATCGAGGAGATCCCGCTGGCTCCCGCCTTCGAGCGCGTCTACAACCGCGCGGCCCTGCTGGTGCGTGTGCTGCGCGGCCGTGTGCCTGGCTCCTCCCAGCGGCGCGGCCGGAGTCGGGGTCCCCAGAGGCCCGTGACCCCGCGTGGGCAGGTCAACCCGCCTCCCACTTCACGGGCGCTGTGCCCCGCCCTCGCGGCTCGCACCCCTGGGCCTGTGCCGGCTTGCGCTGGGGGTGCCCTTAGGTCAGGCTAGAGCAGGTCACGCCCTCGGGGTCCTCCTCTGGGGCGGGGGCTGCCCTGGGCACCGGAGGCTGCGTCCCTGGGCTCCCCCCGCCCGGTGCCAGGGGCCCCCCAGGCCACGGCAGCCAAGAATGCTTCCAGACACGGCTGCGGCCCCGGTGGGCAGCCACCTGGAGGTGGGACCCCAGACCCACGAGGAGGGAGCGAGCGCCGCCGGGGCCCCCGTGGCCCCCAGGGCCGAGCGGCCTGCTCAGCGCCCTGTCCTTGCAGTGGGCGGAGGCCCTGGGCGTGTTCCAGCAGGCGGCCGACTGGACGGGCCTGGAGTCCCGCAAATCCCTGTGGGGCCAGTTCTGGTCGGCCCACCAGCGCTTCTTCAAGTACCTGTGCATCGCCGCCAAGGTGCGCCGCCTGGTGGCGCTGGCCCGCGAGGAGCTGGGCCGGGACAAGGTGAGCGGGCGGGGCCCGGGGCGGCGCGGCAGAGAAGGACAGACACGCCTCCGCCTCTGAGGGGTCCCCGAGGGGCTGCGTGGGGGGCGGTCAGCGTCCCTGGCGCTCAGCCCCTGCCCCCGCAGTGCGTGGTCATCGGGCTGCAGTCCACGGGCGAGGCGCGGACACGCGAGGTGCTGGGCCAGAAGGATGGGCGCCTCGACTGCTTCGTGTCGGCTGCCGAGTGAGTGACACCAGGGGACGGTCAGGAGGGGCGCGGGGAGGGGGAGGGCTGGGGGCGGTGCATCAGGGTCGAGGGTCAGCCGAGCGAGTGACGCTGGGGCAGGGGCAGCCGCCACCCGCTGGGCACCGAGCGCCTGGAGGGCCCCTCACTCAGCCGTCGCCCCCAACCCTGCCCTCCGGGTCACACCTGGGCCCCTGCCCCAGCCCTGCAGCTGCTGAGGGGACCCGGGGGCGGGGGGGGGACCTTGGCGGCCTGTGGGGGGCGCGGGGCGTGAGCTGGGGCGGGGGCCGGCGCCCAGGTCCCCCTAGAGTAGCGGGACTGAGCAGGGCCTGTCGCCTGCAGAGGCGTCTTCCTGTCGCTCATCCAGAAGCACTTTCCTTCCACCAAGAGAAAGCGCGACAGAGGATTAGGCGCCAAAAGGAAGCGTGAGTGCTCCCAGGAGACCCTGGACTTGGGGCCGGGATCCCACCGCGCCCTCCAGGGCTGCTGCAGGGGCCCAGCCCCGAGTGCAGGGTTCACATGGGGAAAAGCCGCCAGGCACCCCGAGACCCTTCCTCAGCCCAGCGTGCAGGGAACCCGCGGCTCGCGGCGCTGGCCCAGCAGGGGAGGGAGGGCGCGGCAGCAGCACCCCGTGATGGCTCCCCGGCCTGACCCACTGTCCTGGGACAGGGGCCGAGGCCCAGAGAGGCCAGGCACCCGCCTGAGGCGGCACAGCGCCAGGGCCGAGCCGGGCCCCGCCCTCCCTAAGGCCCTGGCTGTGCCTCGGGCCGCGCCCACCGTCCTCTCCAGGGTCCCTGGGCGCAGCTGTCCCGTCCAGGTCGGGAAGGAAGCGGTGCTGGGCTAAGGCCTGGGGTCGCGGTTTCTGCTGGAAGGCCGGAGTGGGGCGCAGCCGGGCCACGGCGTCCCGGGGGCCGAGGAGGGGCGCAGCGCCACTGCCCCGGCCGCCTCTGCGCTCGCCTGCCCCTCGTGCCCCTGCTGAGCCCCCGCGAGGCCCAGGCGCCCCCTGACCCCCGTCCCCACAGGGCGGCTGCGGGGCCGGGGGGCCAAGGTGCCGAGGCTCGCCTGCGAGGCGGCCGGCGTCATCCACATCAGCGACGACAGCAGCACCGAGTCGGACGCCGGCCTGGACAGCGACTTCCACTCCTCGCCAGAGTCGCTGCTGGACGACGACGTGGTCATCGTGGAGGCCGACGAGCGCGGTGAGGGCGGCTCCGCTCTGGCGCAGGCGTCCCAGCCGCCCGCCGCCCCCCGCCCCTCCCGCCCCCGCCGCGCGCGCCCCCGCCCTGACCCGGCCGCCTCCCCAGGCCCCCCGTGCCCCCTGCCGCGAGACCCGCAGGGCCCCGGCCTGCTGGAGCGGGTGGAGGGGCTGAAGCAGGACCTGCTGGCCAAGGTGCGGGCTCTGGGCCGGGAGCTGCCCGTCAACACCCTGGACGAGCTCATCGACCAGCTCGGCGGCCCCGAGCGCGTGGCGGAGGTGAGGCCGGCGCCCCGCGCGGCCCAGGGCAGGGGGGCACCCACCTGGGCGCGGCCCCGGCACCGCCGCCTTCGCCTCCCGCGTCAGGCCCAGCGGGTGCCGGCACAGGGCGCCTCGGCAGCCTGTGGCCGGGGGCGTGAGGCCAGCGGCTGGGCCCTCGCCGGGTCCGCGTGTCCCGCCGGCTGAGGCCGCCCCCGCCCCCCTCGGTGCAGATGACCGGCAGGAAAGGCCGCGTGGTGTCCAGGCCCGACGGCAGCGTGGCCTTCGAGTCGCGCGCGGAGCAGGGCCTGTCCATCGACCACGTGAACCTGCGGGAGAAGGAGCGCTTCATGAGCGGCGAGAAGGTGGGCGCGCGGCGGCCCCACCCCCCTTTCCAAGACCCCCGCCGGCCGGCCTGGCTGCCCGCCTCGGGCCCCTGGCCCCGCGCGCCCTCCCGCCGGCTGACCCCGGCCCGGGCCGTCCCGCCCGCAGCTCGTGGCCATCATCTCGGAGGCGTCCAGCTCGGGCGTCTCCCTCCAGGCCGACCGCCGCGTCCACAACCAGAAGCGCCGGGTCCACATGACGCTCGAGCTGCCCTGGAGCGCAGACCGCGCCATCCAGCAGTTTGGTGAGCCCCCCTCAGCCCAGGGGACCCCGCCCCGCCCGGGGACCCCTCGCCGCCCCCGTCCCTCTCCTTGCCCCCACCTCGGGGTCCCCGCACTGCTCCCGCCCCCATCCCAGGGGTCCCCCCGCTCCCCCCGGCCCCTGACAGCCCCCCTCTGCCGCAGGCCGCACCCACCGGTCCAACCAGGTGTCGGCGCCCGAGTACGTCTTCCTCATCTCGGAGCTGGCGGGCGAGCGCAGGTTCGCCTCCATCGTGGCCAAGCGCCTGGAGAGCCTGGTGAGGGCCACGGCGCCCGGGGCGGGCGGGGGGGGGGAGGGCGGGCCCGGAGCAGGCCTGGCTCACCGCCCCGCCCGCCACAGGGCGCCCTGACCCACGGGGACCGCCGCGCCACCGAGTCCCGCGACCTCAGCAAGTACAACTTTGAGAACAAGGTGCTCGGGCTGGGTCCCCACCCCCGCCCCCCTCCTCGCCCCCCTCACCCCCCTGTCCCCCCTCAACCCCCCGCCCCCCGCCCTCC
>JAKSZT010010891.1:623793-641742 GCA_026826555.1 Tolypeutes matacus | reverse complement strand
CCCCCCCCCCCCGCCTCCTCGCTCCCTTTCTCTGCCTTCCTCACCCCTGGTCCCACTCACCCCCCTCTCCTCACCCCTGGCCCTCCTCGCGCCCCTCTCCTCACCCCCGGTCCCCCTCACCCCCTCTTCTCTCCCTCAGTACGGCGCCCGGGCCCTCCACTGCGTCCTCACCACGGTCCTGAGCCAGACGGAGAACAAGGTGCCCGTGCCCCAGGGCTACCCCGGAGGAGCCGCCGCCTTCTTCCGGGGTGCGTTCTGGGCTGCCGAGGGGCGGGCGCCACGTGGCCTGGGCGGGGTGGGCCTGGAGCCTGGCTCTGTGGGGAAGAGCCCCCATGCACACCCCGCATGAGGGGCGAACGGGGAGCCCCCAGGGTCCTCGTCTGCCTCGGTTTCCTGAGGACGAGTTCCTGCCTCGCTCTTTCAAGTCAGAGCAAAAAGCTGCCCCCAGGGGCCCCTTCCCCGGTGCTGGGGCTTGAGGGTTGGGGGCCTGTCCTGCCTGGAACTCTGCTCCGCGGGTGGGAAACTGAGGCACAGGCACGGCAGTGCTCTACTTGTTCTTCTGTAAGACGGCAGAGCCGGGGTCTGGGGCTGGGGGCCTGGGGGCGGAGGCAGGCGGCGTGAGCCCCTCTGTCCCCGCAGACATGAAGCAGGGCCTGCTGTCGGTCGGCATCGGCGGGCGGGAGTCCAGGTCTGGCTGTCTGGACGTGGAGAAGGGTGAGTGCCCGCGGTGGGGGGAGCCCCGGGTAGGGGGGTGGAGCCCCGGGTAGGGGGGGGAGCCCCGGGTAGGGGGGTGGAGCCCCAGGGCGGCCCTGATGCAGCTGACGCCCCCCAGACTGCTCCATCACCAAGTTCCTGAACCGCATCCTGGGCCTGGAGGTGCCCAAGCAGAACGCGCTCTTCCAGTACTTCTCGGCCACCTTCGACCACCTCGTGGAAGCCGACAAGAAGGAGGGCAGATACGACCTGGGCATCCTGGGTGAGCGGCGAGGGGGCGGCCTGGAGCGCGGGCGGGGCCCGGGCGAGGGGCGCGAGAGCAGGACAGCGCAGCCGGGGGCCGGGGCCCGGGGTGCCCACGGAGCCGTCGCCTGTGGGCTGAGCCTTGGCCGCTGGGAAGGGCGATTCGGGGAGCAGGGAACGACCTGGAGCAGTGCCGGGCCGGCCCCTGTCAGGAAGGTGCCACCTGTGCCAGGTGCTCCGCCCGGGTACCCCACCCACCCTGGTGCCCCTGGCCCACACAGGTGGGCTGGGAGCACAGGTCAAGCAGACTCCGCAGCCTCCCGCCAGGGTGCTCAGAGCCGGGGTCACGGGGATGTGCTGGGCCGAGGGGCAGGAGGGCCCCACGTGCCACCTGCAAGGGGTCCTGGGGCGAGGACAGGCCTCCCGGGGACCGAGCTGTTGTCTCTGGGCTGCATGGGGGCTTCACACGGAACAGCCGCCCTGGCCCACGTCCACGGGGGGTGGCCCTCGGTGCCTCACCCCCCACCTGGGCCTCGGGAGGTCCACCAAGTTCCAGACCCCAAACCCCCAGCACCTGCCTGCCCGGGGCGGGCGCCCCCCAGCCTGTTCCGGCTCTGCAGCGGAGCGGCGGCTGAGCTTTGCCTCTGGGAATGGGTGGGTCTCCCGCACAGCCCCCCCAGTCCTGCCCCTGGTGCGTAGCTCACCCAGGCCGTGCTCCGCCCACGGCGCTGGAGGCCGTGGGACTGGGGGCTCCTCACAGCCAGACTCAAACCCCAGAGCCCCAGAGGGGCCCCCCTGCCCTCTCACCTTGCGGCCTCACCCTCCCGCCCCAGACCTGGCCCCTGGCATCGACGAGATCTATGAGGAGAGCCAGCAGGTGTTCCTGGCGCCGGGGCACCCCCAGGACGGGCAGGTGGTCTTCTACAAGGTGAGCCCGTGCCCCCCCAGCCTGCGTCCCCGCAGCACCCCCACACCCTCCGCTAACGCCCCGCGTGCCGCGGCAGATCAGCGTGGACCGGGGCCTCCGGTGGGAGGAGGCGTTCGCCAAGTCGCTGGAGCTCAAGGGCGCCCACGATGGCTTCTACCTGTCCTACAAGGTGAGCGCCCTGCCGGCCCGGGGGCGGGGCGTGGGGGCCGAGGCCACGCCCTCCCGGCGCTCGTTCTCGGCTGAGCCGCGGCCCCGCGCCCCCCGCCCCAGGTGCGCGGCAACCAGCCCAGCTGCCTGCTGGCGGAGCAGAGCCGCGGCCAGCACTTCACAGTGTACAAGCCGAACGTGGGCAAGCAGAGCCAGCTGGAGACCTTGGACGGCCTGGGCCGCAGGTTCCACCGGGTAGGCGCGGGGCGCGCGGGGCGGGCGGCCATCCCCGGGCCCTGAAGCCCCCTCTGCTCCAAGCCTGTCCGTGCCCGCCCGTGCCCGCCCCATCCGCCTGCTGTTCCCTCTCCTGGCTGCCAGCAGGGGCTGCAGCTCCGGGTCTTGCCGGGCCTCGGCTTCCCACTTGGAGGTGGGGGCGCCCCGAGGCTCACGTGGCCGTGGGTCCCCAGGTCACAGCGGAGGCGGCCAAGGAGCACTGGGAGAACAGCTACGCCTTCTCGCTGACGCACTGCAGCCACGCGGCGTGGTGAGGGGGCGCGGGGGCGGCGGCGCCGCTGAGCTCGGCGGGGCAGCTGGGGACCCGGGACGGGGACGGGGCGGCTTGGGGAGGGGCCGGCCGCTGAGCGCCCCGCCCGCAGGAACCGGCACTGCCGCCTGGCGCTGGAGGGCAAGGAGTGCGCGCAGGGGCTGCGGCTCCGCCACCACTACATGCTGTGCGGGGCGCTGCTGCGCGTGTGGAGCCGCATCGCCGCCGTCATGGCCGAGGTCACCAGCAGCAGCTACCTGCAGATCGTGCGCCTCAAGACCAAGGACAAGAAGAAGCAAGTCGGTGAGCCGGGGCCCCGCGAGGGGCGGCACCGCGGAGCGCGGCGTGGCGGGGGAGGGGCGAGCGCGGCGGGCGCTCGGGGACCCTGACGCGCCCCCCGCCACAGGCATCAAGATCCCCGAGGCGTGCGTGCGGCGCGTGCTGCAAGAGCTGCAGCTCATGGACGCGGACGTGAAGCGCAGGCGCGCGCGCGCCCTGGGCGCCCCCGCGCCGCGCGCGCCCGGCCCGGGCCGGCCCGGAGAGGTGCTGGACCTCACCTACAGCCCGCCGGCCGAGGCCCTGGCGCCCGCCGCGCCCTTCGCCTTCCCGCCGCTGGGCCTGGAGCCCGCCGCCCCCGGCGGCCTGCTGCTCGGCGCCCCCGGCGCCCTGGGCCCCGCGGCGCGCGCCGACCCCGCCGAGCTGCTGCAGCAGGGCTGCGACATCAACTTCAAGGAGGTGCTGGAGGACATGCTGCGCTCGCTGCACGCCGCGCCGCCCGCCGCGCCCCCGGGGCCTCTGGGGGGCGTGGGGGCCCCGGGCCGGCAGAGCGTCATCCAGTTCAGCCCGCCCTTCGCCAACTCCTAGGCCCGGCGCGGGGCTTCTCGGGCCAGCGGCCCCTCGGCACGGGCGGAGCCGGGACTCGGGGCGCCCGCCTGCGGCGCCTGGGAGGGGCGGCCCCTCCGCGGCCCACGGGGGCCTCCTCTGCAGTGCCTTCCCCAGCCCGGGTCCTCGCGGGACTCGGGGTCCCGTGCCTGGGCAGCCCCCGGGGACGCCGGCCGCCCCGCACCGGGGAGGCCCATCAGAGCTGCCCGCTCACCATTTGGGGTGTCCGGGCCGAGGCGGGTGCTGGGGTCCCGGGACCTCTCTGTGCCTCCCTCCTCTCCTGCCCCCCACACAGTGGACGGCTCCCCCCCTGCCCCGCACCTCACGAGGCCCCACACCCTGAAATCCGTGAAGCCGGGTGGTCCCAAGAGCTGGAAACTCAGGAAACCCCAGGTGCTCAGGGCCTCCCCCAGCCTGCCCGGCTCTGCGGGGCAAACCCCGGTAATATATGCAACCCCCCCCTAAGTTATTGCTCAGCACCTCGCCGGGCCAGGCGGGGAGCAGCCTCTGGCTCCTAGGTGTATTTATAACTCGTGTACATATGTAAAGAGATTTTTTAAATATACGTGCCTTTTGACTATTTCCCACGCCTCTTTGTGCGTTTGCACGTTTGCGTCTGCTCCAAAATGGGGGCTGGGAACACGGCGTGGGGGTGCGGGCCCCCAGGAAGGGTAACCAGCCCACCCTCTGGTCTGGCGCTGCAGGAGCTGCCGCCCCCCGTGGCCGTGGCTCGGCCTTTCAGGGCAGCTGCGCCGGCCGGTCCACCCGCCTCTACGTCACGCAGGGCAGCCCCGGGGTGGGTGGGCGGCGCTTCCGGGGCGCTGGGCGCGTCTGGGATAGAGGACTGGAGAGGCTCATGCCCCACCCAGGGAGCAGCCGAGGGCCCTTGGGGTGCCCTCCTACGACCTCCCCCTCCGCGTGGCAGCCCCCAGCCACTCCCTGGCTGCCCCGGAGCTCACAGGATCCTAGAGGGGGCAGCTGGGCCCACCACGAGTGGGGAGGGCTGGGGGTGGGCAGGAGAGAACCCGAGCTGGCCGGACCCTCAGGGGGGCCCACCTCGCCCTGCCCACACCCCGGCCACCCCCTGCTGCAGGCAGCCAGGGCCCGCAGCGCCCCCAGGCGCACGGGAGGAGCGAGCAGGCCTCTTTCTCTTTTTTATTCCCACAAGGCAGCCAGGGGGGTGGGGTGCCGCGCCGAGCCGGCGCCGGGGCCTGGGTCCGGCAGAGGGTGCACGCCGGGGTCTCGGGCCTGCCCCACCAGCAGGCTGGTTTGCAGGCAGGCCGTCATGGGGGCCGGGCCCAGGGCTCCGGGGACGGGCAGGGGCGCGGGGGGCTCGAGGCGGGGTGCACACTTGTGGAACTAGAGATAGCAGGGCAGGTCCTTCTCTATCACCTGTGGGGGGAGAGGGTGCTCAGGGCGCCGGCCGGCACCCCTCCCCCCACCGGGCCCCCCAAGCGGCACCTACCTGGGGCTCCTCCATGGGGCCGTACCTCTTCACCACACAGCCGTTCTTGTCGATGAGGAACTGGGGGGGCAGCGGCACGGGTGGGGAGGGGGCAGGTGGGGGCCCCCTCCTGCTCTCCCGTTTGGGCCCCGGGGGGGCGTGGGGCTCAGTTCACGGGGTGCGCAGGGTCGGGGCAGGAGGGGCGGGGCCTGTCCCCCTCGGGACCCCCTTACCTTGGTGAAGTTCCATTTGATGGCACTGAAAGAGAAGCCCCGGGTCAGGCGGGCCTGTGGGCGTGGACCCGCCGCCCCCAGCCCCCTGCCCCGCGCCCGGGAGGGCGGGGCGCACTCACTTGCCCAGGATGCCCCTCCCCTTCGGCTGGACCTTCATCCACTTCCACAGGGGGTGGGCGTCGTCCCCGTTCACGCAGACCTTGCTGTACATATCGAATTTGACGTTGTAGCCGGCCGCGAACTCTTTGATCTCGGCATTGCTCCCTGGCTCCTGCGGGGCCCCGGGCGTCAGCTGCGGGGCGAGGGGAGGGCCCCGCCCCTCGGGCGCCCCGCGCACGCACCTGCCTTCCGAACTGGTTGCAGGGGAAAGCCAGGATGCGTAAACCGCACTCAGCGTAGCGGGCGTGCAGGTCGACCAGCTGAGTGTAGTTTACGTCGGTCTTGCCTCATTGCGAGGCCACGTTGGTGACGATGCACACGCAGCCCCTGGGGAGGGGGCGCGGTCAGGGGGGCCGCCGGGCGCCGGGACGGCCCTGCCCGCCCCCGCCGGCGGCCCGCCCCTCCCGGGGCCTCACCGGTACTTGTCCAGGCCCACCACGTGCCCGTCGATGTCCTTGGCGGAGAACTCGTGCATGGAGCGGGCGCAGCGCCAGTCATCCCGGGATGCGCACTGCCAGGCAAGGACGCGCTGGGGGCCGGCCCGGGGACGGCGGCCGAACCCCGCACCCCCAGGGAATGGACCTCCGCGCCCCGAGGGGCCCGGGAGCCAGGGAAAGACGCCGGCCTCCCCCTCCCCAAATGCCCACGACCGCCCCCAACCCACGAAGCAGGGCCCATTTTACAGGTGAGGTTGAGGTCGCAAAAGGGTCCGAGATCCCGGAAGGCTCCGGGATCCTGACCGGCTCCGGGATCCCGCAAGACCCCGCCGGGCTAGGGATCCCGCAGCTGGGCCCCTTCCGCCGGGGGCGCGCTCTTCGGCGCCTGCGCGCGCGGGCCTTCCGCCTGCACGCCTTCCGCCTGCGGGGCTGCCGCCGGGGGGATCCGCCCCGGCACCAGCACCGGCACCGCCTCCCGCGGGGCCGCGAGGAGCCGGCGGCTGCGCGCCCCATGCCCGCCGGTGCCCCCGCGCGCTGTGCCCGCGGGACAAAGCGCGCGTCGCCAGGGCGCCGGGGCCACCGCTCTGTGACGCGGCCGCCTGGGGCCCCGCGGGCGGGGGCGGGGGCGGGGAGGGGCGGGCGCACCCGTGACCTGCCTGTCCCCAGCCGGCGACCCCGCTCCGAGGAGCCCCGCTATCCTCCGCCGTCGCCGCAGGCCTCCCGGCCGCCCCGACCCCCGCCCGAGACCCCGACCCCCGCCAGCCCGGAGACCCTGCCCCGGCCCCGCCCCACCTCGGCCCAGGGACGCGGATCGGGAGCCTCCAGGCCTCCCGCTGCCCCCCGCGCCCCAGACGGCCTCCGGGACCCCGGCCCCGGCCCAGGGGCGACCCCGCCCAGCGACCCCAGGCCCGGCGCCCAGAGCCCCGAGGGCCGCAGGCGGGGGCCGGGGGCCGGGGGCAGGGGAGAAACGGCCGCGCCCCCGCCCCGCAACGGCCGCGCCGCCGGCGCCCGCTCACCATGGTGCCGGCCAGGCCGGGCGCGGCCAGGGCCCCGCACAGCAGCGCCGGCTTGAGCAGGCGGCACAGGCGGCTGAGGCTCATCGCGGCGGCGGGGGCGCCCAGCGGCGGCTCCTCCCCTCCACCGGCCGACCAATGGCCGCGCGCCGGCCCGCCGCGCCTCCCCGCCCTCGGCCACGCCCCCCCCGCGTCCTCATTGGCCGGCCGCGCCGCCGCCGCGGACGCGTCGGGCCGCGGGCCAATGGGAGGCCGGGGAGCGGGGCGGGGGCGGGGCGGTCTGCGACTCTGTTGCTGGCGGCGACGGCGCATGCTCGCCCCGGGCGGTTGTGCGCGGGTGGTGGCGGGGGGCAGCTGCGAGCGCGCGCCCGCGGCTGATGGGGGGGGCAGCTGCGAGCGCGCGCCCGCGGGTGGGGGGGCAGCTCCAGCCCCAGAGCCCCGGGCGCCCCGCACCCGCAGGCGCGCGCTCACGCCTCGCTCACGCCCTGTCCGACCCTCCCGGGGGTCTGGGTTGGCTTCGGGGGTCCCAGGAGGCCCGGGTCCCTCCCCAGCCGGCCAGATGGCAGCCAGGGCGTCGGGGACGGGGCAGTCTGATGGCGGCGGCCTGGGGGGGAGGGGGGCAGCACATGGACCCGCTCAGTCCCCCCCACCCCGGCCGCGCTAGGCGTGAGGGTCGCCCCGCGCCCACCCTGCCCCCACCCTGCCCCCACCCTGCCTGGACTGCAGCAGCTGCCCTGAAATGCCGGTTTTTCTCGCTGTTGCCAGAAAAACAAGGGTCAGGACCCCGCCCTCCCGGAGCCCCGAGGGGGAGCCCGGCGGCCCCTGGCCGCGTCCCAGCTGGGATAAGGTCTGCGCTCGGGAGGGCGGAGCCGCCCTGGACCCGGCTGGGCCCCCACCCCGGGCCTTTCCCGGACGGGCCTGTTTTACAAACGTGGCCCCCACAGAAGCGGCCCAGCTGCTGCCGGTCAGAGTGGCCCCCAGCCCAGGAAGAGCTGCGGGGTGCGGGGGCGGGGGGGGGGGGGGGGAGCTGTGCGGGAGTCTGGCTTCTTCCTCCTTTTAATCCTCTTTATGTTTTCTTTCTTTATTTTTTTTTAAATAAAATTCACCGTTTTAATCGCCTTAAGGTGTACAATTCAGTTTTGGCATCTCCACCATGCTGTGCAGCCATCTCTCCAGTTCCAGAAATTTCCATCCCCCCTTCTGTTGGCTGTCCTGCCCCTCCCCAGCCCAGAGGCATCTCAGTTCTGCTCCTGGAACCGCCTGTTCCGGACGTCCCACTGCAGGGATCACAGGACCTTTGTCCCGTGACCTCGGGTTCATCCACGAGGCAGCAGGCGTCTGTGCTTGTCCTCTTTATGGCCACACAGTGTCCACCGGGTGAGGGGCACTTGGAGTGGTTTCCACTCCCTTTGGCTGCTACGAGTCCCGCTGCTGTGAACTCGCGTGTACACGTTTTGGCGTGGACGTGCGTTTTCATTTCTATTGGGCGTGGGCCGAGCCACCAGGTGCCGCCGTTTGAGGCGTCCCCGGACAGCTGAGCGCAGCAGCCGCGCCAGTTCCCTAGACCCGCCGTGGCTGCGCGTGGGATTTCTGGGCCCCCAGCCCTCCTCCGTGTCCCTCCTCCCCTGCCTCCCCCTTCCTCAGCTCCCCAAGGAACCTCAAGGTGGCCTGGAGCCCGCATGCTCCCACCTGCCCGCCCACCGGCCACCTGCCACCTGCACCTTCCAGGGGCTCAGCCCCTGTCGCCTGCAGGGATTTGCCTGCTTTCCAGGTGCCCCTTCTGCCCTCGCAGATAAGCCGGCTCCTGCGCCCCCTCCCTCCAGTTGCTTTCCCCCTGCAACCCCCTCTCCACCCAGGGCACCTTCTCGCCTTGGTTGCCAGGACTCCTGGCAAGCCGCCTCCGCCTGCGTCCCTCAAGGAACACTTGCCTCACGCTGGGGCCGCGGGTCTGTGCAGGGATGAGCCAGCTCCCCAAAGAAGCGGGCACTGGTCTGGTCTGCATTTTGCCAGGCAGGAGCAGGGAGGCACAGAGAGGTTAAGAAATGTGGCCCTTGCCACACAGCCAGGTCTGGAGCCCAGGGCCAGCCCAGGGGCCAGGCAGCACCTTCCCCTCCCCCTCCCGCTCTGCTCTCCTCGTGTCCCGGCGGCACAGCCGTCCCAGGCACCGTAGGATGCTGACCTGGGCTCCACCTCTGCGATGCCAGCCTGACCCGTCCCCAGCTGTGACATCCACAAATATCTCGACGCCCCTCGCCAAGTGTCCTGGGCCTGTCCTCCACCTCGACCTCAACGCTGTAGCCACTCTACCCTCTTCCTCCTCCACGTCTCCCTTCAGGGTGCCGCTGGAGCCGCAAACTCATAGGCCCAGGATCCCACTCCCCACCTGCCCCTACACCTGCCCCTACCGCATCTTCCCAGCTTAGGGAGGGGGGAGCTCCGGCCTCCCCCACCCCATCCATCTGCACATCCCGCGGGCCGTGCCGTAGGAAAGCACCAACGCCTGCCCCCAGCAGCCCACGCTCACCCCTGCTCAGACCCACCCCCAGACCTGACTGCTGCTCCCCGCCCCCCCGTCCCCAAAACAGCAGCTCCACATACTGCAGTAGCTGGAAAGGAAGCCCAAACTTCTCAACCAGACGACAGGCCCCCGGGACCTGGCCGCACCTCACCCCTCCCACCTCCTCTCCTACGCGCCCCCCACTCTGCTCTGCCACCCCCACCTCCTGCCGACACGATGGGGCCTTGGCCAGCCGTGCCCTCTGCCCAACACCCTGTACCCCAGACACCCTGCGGCTCCCACCGTCTCCTGCTCCAGGTGTCTGATTAAACCTTTCTCCCATACCTTCCCCGAGGCCCCTGCTTGACTCTGCAGCCCCCCAATATCCCCGCCCCTGCCCCGCTTCTTCCTTGTGGTTTACTTATGTTTACTGCTCTGTGTTGCCTCCTGCTGAACCAGCAGCACTGCTCGCCCCGAGAGAAGAGATAAGGGGAGACCCAGCAGGGACTGGCCCCAACCGCCCCACACAATGGGGCCTGTTGAGATCCCGAAGAAAGAGGCGCTGGATGCCAGGGTCACGAGCCCTCAGGCATTTATTAGAGGAACTTGCAGAGCTGCAGTTACCTGGCCTAGGACGGCCAGGTGGCAAGAGGGCCACTCGAGGACGTCCGCACCTTTGGCAACTGCTCTTCGGACTCTCCAGGGCAGGGGCCAAAGGTGGCTGAAAGCCAGAGGCTAGCGTGCCAGGTCTGGGAAGCACTGGAGTGTGTGCTCTTTTCTCAACACAGGGTGCCTTCGGGGTGGGCAGTGCTCAGCGTTACAACAAACAAAACGGCTTCCAAGTGCTACAGGGATGGGGGGGATAGGCGGCAGGGCCGGGTCAGTCCAAGGTCAGCAGGAGATGCTGTCTGTGTCACGCTCCCTATTCTGTGCCCCCCCCCCGCAATGTAAGGGGCTCTTGGTCTGTTTAGTTTGCTGTCCCTGTGGTTGCCAGAAAAATGCCGAATTAATCAAATGACCAAAGAAGAAGTTACGGGTGACCTCCAATGCAGGAGAAGCTGGTCTGGGCGAGTCTCCGTCAAGAACTCGGGGGGGGGGGGGGGGGCAGATAGGGAGGTTGGTAAAGACACAGGGAGTCTGCCATGGGGTACCCAGGCCAGGGCTGGGCTTGGGGTCAGGGGGAGGGTGAAGCTGAAGACAGAGGTAGGAGAGCTTAATAAGCTCCATTCGCGGGGCCCAGGCGCCCCCTCCCAGGCCCGAGGATCTCTGTAGAGCCTCATTTAACCTTCTAAAATAGAGACACTTATTTCCATTGTACAGATGGGGAAACTGAGGCTCATTCTATCTCATGAGACACAGAGTTCCTAACCTTAACCAGGCCCCTAAAGTTTGAAGGACGTGTTTATGGAGCGCCTCCTGGGAAGCCCGGCCGGCCGCGGGAGCAAGGCAGACCCCCGACCTGGTCCCGGACTCAGTTTCCCCGCCCCCACCACGCCTTTTTTCCTGGAATTCTAAAACTGCCTCCTGGAGCCCGGCGTTCAGCGGAAACTACAACTCCCAAGAGACCTTGCGGCTAAAACCACGCGAGAACTTCTGAGGACCGGGTGGGCGTGAGCCGTTCGCTCATCTCGTGCAGCCAATCGCCGCCCGGGGAAGACTCTGGTTGTCCGTGTCACTGCCTGTCTCGGAGGCAGTTATATTCAGGCGCTCGCTGAGCAGAGCCCTGCACGGGACCGGATAAGGGGGCCTGACCGGAGCTTGACGCAGGCGCAGTCCGCGCGGGTCCTGACAGGGCGCAGGCGCAGTGCGTCGGAGCGGCGGCGGCGGCAGCAGGAGGCGACGCGGCCATGGACGACGAGGAGGAGACGTACCGGCTCTGGAAGATCCGCAAGACCATCATGCAGGTGAGGAGGACGCCAGTACTTAGCGGCCGCGGTGAGGGCGGCGCCCGGCAGTCTGGGGCAGCGAACGGCGAGTGCAGGGGCCGAGTGGCGGGGCGGCGGTGGCTGGGGACCTGCCCGGCTGAGGGCTCTGAGAGGACCGTGGCCTTGTGCAGAGGCGGGAGGTCCTGGGCGAGCGGGCCAGGCGGGGGCTCGGGGCGGCGGGCCGGGAGTGTGCAGGGGCCGGGAAGAAAGACAGGGCAGTGGGGACGAGAGCGCGCCCGCCCCAGGCCCCGCAGCGCGCGTCCCGTCGTTTTATCCCGAGCCGGGGGGCGGGGGCGCCGGGATTACCTGCGGCTCGCGGGGAGGTTGTCATTGGGAAGCAGCGGCAGAGACGGGACCTGAGAACGGGGTGTTGGGGTCCTGGGGCCGAAGGAGACAGACCGGGCTGGATGGTTTGGGTATCGCCAGGCCGGCCTTAGGCCGGGTAGTTCAGTGTCTGCCTCCGAGATCGGGACTCTTCGAGTAGGTGGGTCTAGGAAAGATCTAGATCAGGGGTTCTACCTCCACTCCCATGGTTCTCTCATCTGTTTGCTTGTTTAATTTTGCTCGTTATTTGTCTGTCTTCTTTAGGAGGCACCGGGAACCCAACCTGGGACCTCCCGTGTGGGAGGCAGGCACTCAACTGCTTTAGCCACATCTACTTCCCGTTAGGCGTTCTTAATCTTTTTTGTTCCGTGGAGACCTTCGCAATCAGCTGAAAATCACAGACCTTTTATCAAATCTACAGTGTACTATGTGTTATTTATTTATTTATTTATTTTATTTTATTTATTTATTTCTTTAACCGGGAGGTCCCTGGGATCGAACCCGGGTCCCTCCATATGGGAGATGGACGCCCAACCAGTTGAGCCACATCCGAACCCGTATGTGTTATTTAATCAGTGCATTGCATTTGCACTAATATGTCCCCACAAGAATAACATTTTTTTAAATTTCTTCCTAAGTTCTCAGAACCTTGTTAAGAATTTCTAGTCTAGATGGAAAACGGGAAGGTGAGAGACCCTGCCTCCTGGCTCCTCTGAGGGCCCTGTCACCTCTCAAAACACCACATCTGTTTTGGTCCTGGTGTTGCAGTAGTTTGCAAAGTGCCTGAGAAGCTGGCTTCAGCTGCTCCAGCTCAATACTGGTGCGAGTCTTCCTAGAGCCTCTGGATGCCACACTGGCCCCTTCCCTTAGCGTGCTGTGGGTTTGCAGGGTGACAGTGGCTCAAGGCGAGTGCTTGGCCGCGGCTGGCATTACTCAGTCCCGTCTCCCTGACCAGCTTGAGTCACTCCAGGTCTGCTCTCCACCCCGGGGTCACCTGGCTTGCTCTCTCGGCAGCTGTGCCACGACCGCGGCTACCTGGTGACCCAGGATGAGCTGGACCAGACACTGGAGGAGTTCAAAGCACAGTTTGGGGACAAGCCCAGCGAAGGGCGGCCGCGGCGCACGGACCTCACCGTGCTGGTGGCCCACAACGACGACCCCACCGACCAGATGTTCGTCTTCTTCCCAGGTGAGGCCGTGCAGGAGTGCAGCTGCCCCAGGTCGCCAGGGGTCACGGCTCTGCTGGGGTCGCTGAGCGCGTGACTTGGTGTCTGCACGGGAAGAAAGGGGAGAGAGTGTCCCCTTTTCTCTGAGGGAGGTGCTGTTGGCCTCTGACCCCTCTGGTGGTGGCTTCCGTGCATGTGCATCGGCGTGACTCGGATCCCCCTCTCGTCAGTCCCCTTCTCTCTTCCTCGACGCTTTCCTCCTGCCGCTGTCAGCACAGAGGCTTGTTTTCCTGCTCCCAGGGGTGCACTGTCCCTGTCGGTCTGGCTCATGGCTTCCGTCCCCATGGCACGTTGTCGGTTTCTGCATCTGCCTCTCGCGTCCTGCCTTTACCCACCTCCCACACCCTTTTCTCCTGGCCCTGCCCACTCAGTTGCCAGTCGTCCTCCCCAGAGACTGAGCGCAGGCACCTCCTCTTCCAGGCAGCACTCAGAGCCCTGGGCTGCGTCCCAGGACCCCCACGTTGCTCTGTCTTAGCGCTTGACACCTGGGCGCTGCTTGTGTGCCCGCCCAGCCCGGCTCTGACACGAGGCGGCCGTGCGGTGCCGTGAGCGCCTCGGGGGCCCAGCCCACACTTAAAATCGAGTTTTATGACATGTGCCTGATGTTCCTGCCCCGCTGGTGGGTGGGAGTCCAAGGAGCACGTTTGAGTCTGCCCTGAGCCTCATGGCCGGGGGTCCAGCAGCTCCCAGGTTCCGGGCCCCGTGCCGTGTGCTACTCTGGGCTCCCAGGCTTCTGCTTACTAGCTGGTGGTTTAGCCTGGTGGTCCTCTGATGTCAGCACCCTGGGGACCTTGACTGAACCCCAGGACCCCCAGGCTTCACCTCCAGGAAGGGGTCCTCAGGTCCGGGTGGGCCGCAGGGCTCTCTCAGATTCCCCGTGTCTGGTGGGGGGGCATTTGGGGCAGCGGGGGTCTCACAGTGGGTGCCCATCTTTCGCAGAGGAGCCGAAGGTGGGCATCAAGACCATCAAGGTGTACTGCCAGCGGATGCAGGAGGAGAACATCACCCGCGCCCTCATCGTGGTGCAGCAGGGCATGACGCCCTCCGCCAAGCAGGTGGGCCTGGGGCAGGGACACGCGTCCTGCCCACGGGGGGTAGGGGTAGGCCTTGCGCCCCCCGTCGAGGAAGTGGCCAGGCTTCTTGCAACAAGTTTGGCCATTTCCCATAGTGTGAGAAGCGACACACTCCTCGCTTCCCCTTCCTGTTCCCCATGCCTGGCAAAGCAGGCGATTTTCCCCGGTGCCCCCCACCCCCACCCCATGCTGGCTGCTGCCCTGCCCGTGGCTCCCGGGAAGGTGGGCAGTGCCTCCGTCCCTACCAGGGCCCGTCAGCCACTCGGGGCGTGCAGCGTGGATGCCGAGCGAGCCTGCGGCCTCTCCCGCCAGCATCTGGCACCCGTCCTGCCCGGACCGGGGGTGGGCACCACAGGAGTAAGCCCCAAGTGGGAGCAGAGGTCGGGGTGTCTTCCTAGGGGCTCCAGAAAGTCCGGCGGGCGTGTTGGCGTGGGCGGCTGCATGAGGACTTTTCTTCTGCGCGTGCTCTCAGTGAGAGCGTGATTGTGGCGGGGAGTAGATGCCGCCCCTGCCTCACGACAGCCCGGGGGACTGGGAGACGCAGGCAGCTGGTCCAGAGAGGTTGCTTTCTCTGACTTGCAAACCATGCAGCCGTCCTGAGACACCGAAGTGAAACCCCGTCTAGTTTCCTGCTGACCCAGTGCCTCGAAGATTCATGCAGCCCCAGGGCTGCCTCCGGGCACCCGAGGGGCTTGCTCCCGCCTCGGCTGCCTGTGAAGTCACTGTCTCTCTCTTCTAGTCTCTGGTCGATATGGCCCCCAAGTACATCCTGGAGCAGTTCCTGCAGCAGGAGCTTCTTATCAACATCACAGAGCACGAGGTGGGACTGCGGCGTCACCGCGGGGTCATGGGGCTAGGGGGTTGCAGGAATTCGGGAGTGAGCAGGGACCAGGGACCCCAGCCCCACCCTGAACAGCGACGCAGTCAGGCTTCCTGCCCACCCTCCCCACCTGGCCTTCCCCACGTGGCGCTCACCATCGTAGGCTGGCGGCTGCCGGCTGAGGCGTCGAGGGTCCTGGAGGCGGGGTGGAGGGGCCGCCCAGCGGTGTCCTCAGGCAGCATGTTGCTCAGAGGCTGGCTGGGAATGCAGGTGCCCGGGCCCACTCCTACCTGTGGAGTCTGCGTCCCCAGGGCGCTGGAGCCCATCAGTGTGGCAGAGCCCCTGAGCTAGTCGGCCCAGGCCCAGCCCCTGGGAGCCACGTGGAGTTGGGTCTGGGGGAGTCCTGGGACCTTGGCCGAGGCTCCAGAGCGAGAGCCGGGGTGGGTGGTTCATGCCGGGAGTAGGGGACACCCAGGGCCTCCGGCCCCCCCGGCCCCCTCTCCACCTCTCCACCCTGAGGTGGGGGCCGCCCTGGAGCACAGGAGCCCCTGGCCGTGCGCCGACCGCAGCTGTCCTCTTTGCAGCTGGTCCCAGAGCATGTCGTCATGACCAAGGAGGAGGTGACGGAGCTGCTGGCTCGGTAGTATCCTTTCAGACGTCCCCGCTGCTGATTCCCTGTCCCTGCCCTGCTCCTTTCTCCGCTCTCCTGTCTCCCTTCCCCTCCCCTTTTCATCTCTTCGCTTCCCTTTGGCCTCTGGCCTCTCCCCACCCAGCCAAGTGGCTTCTTCCCTGACCACGCTGCCCAGCAAGCTCCGCGAGAACCAGCTGCCCAGGATCCAGGCCGGAGACCCCGTGGCGCGCTACTTCGGGATAAAGCGAGGGCAGGTGAGACCCCCCGTGGCCAGGAGAGGGCAGGGCCAGGGCCTTGAGGCTGAGACCCCTGCCGAGGGCAGCCCAGCTGTCCTGGTCCGCACGCCCTGGCCACGCCTTCCCGCTGCCCCCCAAACCGCCTTCGTTGTTGCAGGTGGTGAAGATTATCCGGCCCAGTGAGACAGCGGGCAGGTACATCACCTACCGGCTCGTGCAGTAGCCGATGGCCTGACAGGTGCGACGAGGGCTGGGGGTAGGGGCTGACCCTGTCACTTGAGCACCTGTGGCCACCAGTGCTCCCCGCGGCTTCCTGCCCCATCCCTTGGCCCCGCCTGGGTGCCGGGTGCCCGCTGCCCACACGCCCTGAGCTTGACGACACGCCCTGATACGCTCGGGGCACCGCACACACCCCTGCACCGCAGTGTCGCTCGTCTGCCCCAGAGAGAGGAGCAAGTCCCCTGTCACGTGGGCGAGAAGCTGAGCCTTAGGGCCCCAAGACCTCAGGACTGGGGGGTGTCATGTCCTTCCTGTCCCCAGCACCTCGGGAGGGGTGGCTGGGACCAGGGGGGGCCTCAGCCCCACGATTCCTTTAACCCAGACCCCCCCTCACGCCCAGTCAGCGTTTCACCTTGTTGTCCCGGGGATCTCGTCCCGGCGTCCCTCAGCGTGAGCTCAGGTCCGGCCAGCACCCAGACGTCCACGCCAGTCTTGCGCTCCGTGGCCTGCAGCTCCCTCCGGGCAGGCCACGCCCACACTGGCATCCCCTCTGCATACATGAAGCCCCCAGTGCTGCACGGCCCTCAGGCCTGTCAGCCCCAGACTGGCCGCAAGGGCATCTGCGTCTCCGTCTGTAGACAAGCCGGAGGAACGCCCGGCCATGCGCGACGACCTCCCGTTCCCTTGCGCAGCCTGCCAGAAACAGACTTGACCGCCAGCTCCTGAGGGCAGACGCCCCACCTGCAGGCAGCCAGGTCTCCCCCGGGCGTCATCCGCCACCACTGCTCAGGACTCCGGATGGGGCAAGTGGCTCCCCTGGGACGGCGTCCCCGGCACCCTCATCCCACTCTGCGCTTCAGTCCTGCTGCCCTCCTGCGTTTGCCCCGCTTGCCCTGTGGGCACGTCCGCCACCAGAGCCCCCAGCCTCACGGTGGCCCTGGCGCGGCCAGCAGGGGGAGCAGGGTGGAGACAGCCTTGCCTGGGGTCACCGCGCGCTGGGTGTGTGTAAACATTAAAAGTGCTTTGATTGAGCCTCCCCTTGTGTCAGACCACGGTGGGGCAGCCGGGCCTTGTTCCCAGCTGCTCAAATCCAGGGCTGCGCCATCCGCGATGGCACCTGCAGACCAGGGTGACCGTGAGCGCCTCCACCCCGCCTCCGTCCCCGTGCCAGTCACACTTGTGCGCGCGGCACCGGGTCTGCCTTCCCCCAGCGCTCCCTGGCAGGCCTGGCCCTGCCCGTCCTGGGCTGAGCCTGAGCAGAGAAGCTGTTGCCAGGCTTGTGCCAGCCCCTCCCCCAGGGGCCAGGCCGCCCAGTCCCATCGACCTGACCCACCAGTCAAGGGCAGGACCCTGCACCGCGAGTGCCGTGGGCCCAGAGCACAGCGGAGAGCTCGGCCATGGCCTCCAGCCCTGCACGCTGCCCTCTGGTGGGCTCTCCAGTCGATCAGGTACCCGGGAGACGAGCCCCGGCAGTCACTTCTCCCAGCTTCTGATTTTGCTCTTTGTTCTTGTTCATCGTGTGTTTTCTTTTGTTTCTTTGGTTAAAATTTAGAGAAGAGGAGGTAACGAATGGTCAAGACACGTGAAAAAGCGCTTGATGTCACTAGCTGTTAGGGAAATGCAAATCAAAACGACAGTGAGGTCATATCACACGTCATGGAATGGCCATTATTAAAAAAACAGAACACAATACGTGCTGGGGAGGATGTGGGGAGAGGAACGCTGACTGGTGGGGGGAACGCGGAGTGGTGCAGCCTCTCGAGGACAGATTGGCACTTCCTCAGGAAGCTAAACATAGAACTGCCATGTGACTCAGCAGCTGCTCTACTGGGAGTAGCTCCAGAAGGACTGAAAACCTGGACACGAACAGACGCTCACACACCGATGTTCACGGCGGCGTTGAAGTCGCTGAAAGACGGAAACGGCCGTGCCTGTCGGCCAGTGAATGGATACGACGTACACACATACGGTCACATACGGGCACATACGATCACATGCGATTACACACGGTCACATGCGGGCACATACGATCACGTACGGGCACACACGAGCACATACGGGCACACGCGAGCACATATGGTCACGTACGATCACATACGGGCACATACCATCACATATGGGCACATACGGGCACATTGATCGCATACGGGCACATACGATCACATACGGTCACATACGGGCACATTGATCGCATACGGGCACATACAGTCACATACGATCACGTACGGGCACATACGGTCACCTACGATCACAT
>JAKSZT010010891.1:605574-623783 GCA_026826555.1 Tolypeutes matacus | reverse complement strand
ACATACGGTCACCTACGATCACATACGGTCGCATACGGGCACATACGATCACATACGGGCACATACGGTCACATACAGGCGCATACGGTCACATACGGTCACATTCGATCACATACGGGCACATACGGTCGGGAGCAGAGGGGCTCAAGCAGTTGAGCACCTGCTTCCCGCACGGAAGGTCCCAGGCTTGTCCCCGGTGCCTCGTAAAAACACAACAACAAGTAAACAAGAGAATCCGCCGGGAGCCGAAGGGGCTCAGTGGTTGAGCACCAGCTTTTCACATAGGAGGTCCCAGGTTCAATCCCTGGCCCCGGCCCCTGGTGCCTCAAAGCAACAATAAACGCGGGACGCTGTGTCGCAGTGAGAAGAAGTGAAATCGGGACACGTGATAGCAGGAATGGATCTGTAAGACATGCTAAGTGAAGTGAGCCTGAGAGAGGAGGCTAGTGTTGCACGGTCTCACTGACAGGAACTGAGTGTGAAGAAGAGACGCGTGGAGCTAAGCCCTGGGGTATATGGGCTGTTAGGAGACGAGGGGGGCTGAAGGGACTAATGATGCCCGGTGTATAGAGAAGCTGTTTTGTTTTGTTTTTTTTAAGATTTATTGATTTACTTTATCCATTTTTTTTTTTTAAGGTTTATTTATTTATTTTATCCATTTTAAACCCCCCCCTTCTCCATTTGCTGTTTTGTGTCCATTCGCTGGGCTATTCTCTGTGTCTGTTTCCTGCCATCTCTTCTCATCCTCCTCCTCCTGTCTTCACCAGGATTCGATCCTGGAGACCTCGGATGTAGGAAGAGGAGTTCTGCCACCTGTGCCACCTCGGTTCCTGGTTTTCGGAGCTTTCAGAGCATCTCGTCTCTCCCCTGCGTCTCTCCCCTGTTACGTCGTCATCCTGCTGCATGGCTCCCGGGGCCTGGCGGCTCACCGGCACACACAGCCTGGCAGCCCATGCGCCTTCTATATATATATATTTTATTTTACTGGGAGGTCCCGGGGATCGAACCCAGGTCCCTCCATATGGCAGACGGATGCCTGACCATTTGAGCCACATCCACCCCCCTATATAGAAGTTTTAAAAAAACGTGACTGTAAAAGTGTGGAAGTGGATAGAGTTGATGGTAACAGTGAGTAGCAGCTGGTTTATAAATGGGACTGTGGCTGGGAAGGGTAGCCTAGGGATGTAAATGTCCATTGAAAGAGAGAGAATAATCTAGGGACTGAGTAACACAGTGAACCCAGAGGTGGATGAGAATTGTGGTTACTAGTGCAAATGCGAGAATCTTCCGTGAACTAGAGCGGATGTCCGTCACTACCGCAGGGTGGTGGGAATGTGGAGAGGCACGGGGAAAATACAATTTATGTAACCTCCAGGCTGTGGTTAACAGCAATACGGTAATATTTTTGCGTCAATTTTGTTAATGTCAATGAAGTGCTGATGCAAAGTACTAGAAATCTGTTGGCTTTTGTTTGTTTTAAATCAGTTTTATCAATACATTTTCATGAAGCATACAATCCATCCAATGTGTACAGTCAGTGGTGTTTGGTATAATCACATAGTTATGCACTCATCACTTCAATCATTAGAGCATTTTAATTACTCCACTAACTATCACAAAAAATGGACCAAAAAAACTCTACCCCTTAATAATCACCTCTCAATCTCTTCATCCTTCTCCTGCCATACGTGGCTGCAAATTTGTTTCTTGTCTTTCTAATTTATTTGTATTTATATTTTGTGTACATAGAGTCAAATAATATGTAGTACCTTTTGTCTAATTTCTTTCACTTTCTGTATTTCCTTTGTTAATCCCTAATGGGATAGTTAGCGGGTTATTAATGTTACTATACATCACTGTCCGTAGTTTGCTTTGGTTGTATTTTTGCCTGACATTAACATCTTATTAATGTACCTTTGTTCAGTTTCAGAGAAACAGACTCTGCTGGCTCTTATAAAGGGTCTTTATTTGGGGTAAAAGCTCACAGTCACAAGCCCCTAAAGAGTCCAACTCAAGGTACCAAAAGAGGTACTTTCTCACCCAAAGTGTATTGCCACGTGTTGAAGCAAGATGGCGGGCGACGGCTGCCTGCTCTGTTCCCCTGGCTGCGAACGATCAGTGAATGACGCTCTCCCCCGGGGCTCCAGCATCACAACCAAGCTCTCTCCTCTGCCGTGTCTTTTTCTGTGTCCTCCTGTGCAGCTACCACGGTGTGTCTCCTTGATCGAGTGTCTGTTTATATGGCTCACCAAGGGGGTGGGGACTCAAACTGAGTCGCCCTAATGACGTGGTCGAATCAAAGCCCTAATCTTAATTAAATTTGATTTAAGTACATTAATCAAAGGCATCTCAGCTGCATCTAATACAATCAAAGGGGATCACGCCCAGAGGAACAGACCACTTTACAAACAATCTGGAATTCATGAGTAATCTCAAACTGCCACAGATGCCAAGGTGCACTGTGTTAATAGTAGGGGAGTATGGAAAAACACGTCACATGTATGCTATGGACTGTAGTTAGTGGTCATAGCCTGATATTATCTCACAATCTGTAACAAATGTTCCACAACAGTGTGGTGTGTTGGGGAAGGGGTATCATATGGGAATTCCACACATGTGCATGATTTGTAAGTTCACAACCTCGGTAATAAAAAAAAATTTTTTTTAAGTAAAAAATTTAGAGAAGTTTGGTTACAGAAAAATGCATAAAGTACAGAATTCCCATATACCACCCTACTAACACCATGCATTGATGTACTTTTATAACAGATGAAAGAAAATTTTGATAATTGTACTATTAACGATGGGCCGTCATTTGCTTTAGGGTTAACTGATTTTGTTGTACAGTTCTATGGGTGTATTGGTTATTTTTTAAATCTTTCTCCAGTAACACAATCTAAAATTTCCCCTTCTAACCACATTCAAATATATAGTCCAGCGCTGTTAATTGCACTCACAATGTTGTGTTACCATCATTGCTAGCCCTTACTAAGATTTTTCATCAGCTCAAAGAGAAGCTCTGCAATTTAAGCATTAACTCCTGTGGCAGTTTGAAATCATTTTATGAATCCCCAAAAGAGAAAGATTTTGTTTTTAATCTAATCTGGTGGGTGTGATACCCTTTGATTGGATTAAATTCTGTTGAGGGTCCTTTGATTAGATTACTTGATAAGATCGATTTAAGGCTCTTGATTGGACAACGTCAGAGAGGTGCGACTGGGGTTGGGTCTCCACCCCCTTGCTGGGTCCGAAGTAAATGGCGACAGAGAGAAAGGAAGCTGCCATCTTTGATCCTGCTGTGAGAGAGGTTTCACCCGAATCTGCGCTGCAAAGAGAGAAGCCCCCGAGATGCTCAAAGAGCTGAGGCTCGGGGAGAGAGGAGGCCTGGCGAGACAGACCCTGGGCCAGGTCTGCCTACAGCTGCAGGAAGACGGGCCTCAGCTGAGATCACCACCACCTTGCTTTGCCACGTGGCAGCTGGCTTTGGTGAGAACACACCTCTTAAGGTGCCCTGATTTGGCTTCTCATGGCCTCGAACTGTGAGCTTTTACCCCAAATAACTCCCCTTTATAAAAGCCAACCCTCCTCTGGTACTTTGCATTGGAAGCCCTTTGGCAAACTAAAACAACTCCTCATTCCTGACCCCCAACCCCGCCTTCTCTGACTGTGAATTTGCCCATTCTAACTCTTTCATAGCAAGTGCAGCCCAAGGCAGGCTCCGATAGGACAGAAAGGAGCCTGCACCTCGTATTTCCCTCGGGCAGCTCTTCTCAGTAGGAGGGCCAAGCTCTGAAGGAGAGCATCAGCCAATGCAGAGCCAATTCACAAAGACACCGATAGGTGCTTTTTGCTCTGATTAGTTCCTGGCACTCAGGAACATCTCTCATCAGTAGCTAGATACACACTTATGGAACAGACAGCTCAGGGACTAAAGCCCAGAGTTAACACTTTAAAATAGTAAAATATAGTGTGCAACTAACGATTGCAAGACAGGGGAAGTGGCTGTGGCTCAATCAGTAGGGCTCCCGTTTACCATAAGGGAGGCCCCGGGTTCGGTTCCCGGGGCCTCCTGGTGAGGGCAGGCCCGCCCGCACGGCGTGGTTAGCTGACCCAGCGAGCACAAGCAGCGCACAAGCAGCAACGGGGGGATAAATGAATAAATAAATTTAAAAAAATCTTAAAAAAAAAATAAACTAAAATAAAGATAGCAAGACAAAAAAAAAAAAAACAGAAAATGATGATCTATTCAAAGGAACAAGATAGAAATCCAGAATCCATCAACAAAGAGGACCAGACTTTGAACATACTGGACAAAGACTTTTTAAAAATGATCCTCAGTATGCTGAAGGAGATGACAGAAAACACAGAGAAGGAACTGAAGGATTGAGGAAAACAACGAATGGGTAATATGGGAATCTCTTCCAGATTCTCTAGAGGAGCCAAACAAATACTGGAGTTGAAGAGCGCAATAACTGTGATGAGAAATTCCCTGGACAGTTTCAGAAGTAGATTGGAGGTGGCCGGAGAGAGACTCAGTGATCTTGAAGACAAGACGGTGGAAGGTTCAGTGAGCACCAGCAAGGAAAATGAATGGAAAAGAACAAGCAGAGTGCGAATATTCTCACTGTCCTGATTCTGTGATAATCAGGGTGGGCTAAACATTCGCTATGTTAGAAACCATGCATGTGTCCCCAGACCTCGTTTTCCTCCCTAGGTCTGGTTTTTAGAATGCTGGTGATAAACTAAGCCTGATTTATTATATGTCCATCCTGTATGGGAAAAGACTGTAACTCTAGGTATCTCTGGTCAACCTTAAGAGATATAGCAGGGGGCTATATCTGGTTGGCGTCCATCTCCCATATGGAGGGACCTGGGTTCGATCCCCGGGACCTCCTGGTAAAAATTTAAAAAATATATAGAAGGTGCGTGGGCCGCCAGGCCCTGTGCGCGGGCGCACCACCAGTTCCCGCGAGCCACAC
Organism: Tolypeutes matacus; assembly: GCA_026826555.1. Lineage (NCBI taxonomy): Eukaryota > Metazoa > Chordata > Mammalia > Cingulata > Chlamyphoridae > Tolypeutes > Tolypeutes matacus. The sequence continues at coordinate 618,804 of JAKSZT010010891.1, read as the reverse complement.
AGCAAGATGATGACATAATAGGAGAGTGACACAAGGGAGAGGCAAGATGAGACGCACCGAAAAACCAGCAACTAAGGTTGCGCGGGCAGGATGCCTCTCTCCTACATCAGAGATTCCAAGGATTGAATCCCAGTGAAGACAGGAGGAGAAGGATGAGAAGAGAGGGCAGAAAATGGACACAGAGTTGCCCAGCGAATGGACACAGAAACAGCAAAAATGGGGGGGAGGGGGAAGGGGTGTAAAAATGGATAAAAGTAAATAAATAAATAAATCCTTAAAAAAGGAAAAAAAAAAAAAGAACAAGCAGAGCCTGAGAGGCCCGTGGGGCACCACCGAGCAAACCAGTAAATGCATCAGGGGGGTCCCAGAAGAGAAGAAAGGGGCAGAAGGAATATCCAAAGAAATAGTGCAGAAAGACCCCCAAATTTAACAGAAGACATGGATGTGCACGTTCAAGGAGAGCACCCCCAAACCGGAAAAACTTGCAGAGAATCACTCCCGGGAGCTTAGAAGTCAGAGTGCTCCGTGCAGAGGACAGGGAGGGAGCTCCGGCCGTGGCGAGAGAAGAGCGCCGCGTTCTGTCCAAGGGAGTCTGCGTGAGATGAAGTGCGGCGTCCTCATCAGAAACCAGGGAGGCAAGAAGCCCGACGGCAGGCTCGGGGGCCAGCGGGCCAGGAGTGTGTCCAGGTGCGGGGTCCGGCCAGCACCGGCCTCGTCGTCACGGTGAGGACGTTTCGCAGACTTAGATCATCCGTAAGTGGGCTGCGTCTGTGGCTGGCCACGGCTGCTATCTGCCGAGAAGAGAGCCCTCAGCCACGAGAAGTGCCACCCGGTCAGCTGAAGGCCGTAAGAGAAGAGGCATCTCCACCTCCACGCGCCCGCCGCTTCTCCGGGGGAATTCGTCGCCGACCTTCGTCGGAGTTCCCAGCTGGCACCCCGCCCCGCGGAGTGTGGACTCGTGCGTCCCCACAGTCGCGTGAGAGTTTCATAGTCTCAGTTCTGCTTCCCTAGGGAACCCCCGCCGGTGCAACGCCCGAATATTCAACGTGCTGAAAGGAAACAACTGCCAAGCAAGAGTTTCTTATCCGGCAAGGCTTCGCTTCAGGAAGGGGGGAGAGGTTAAGGCGTTCCCAGATAAGCAGGAGCCGAGGAGGGTCCTCAGCACTCGGCCTGCCCTGCAAGCAGTGCCAAAGGGAGCTCCCAGACCGAAAGGAAAGGCCCCCGGGCCTAAGGCACAGCCGCGCCCGGGGCAGCCGCTGGGACAGTCGCCCCGCCAGGACCCCGCGCCCCGGGGTTTGGATGTGGCTCCGCTTCTAAGGCGCTGGCAGGCAGACGGACACGAGCACTGAGCGACTCCGGCCGTGGGCGTTCAGGGCCCAGAGGGCCTCTGTGACAAGAGCCCGAGCTCGGGGGGCCGGGCGAGGGCCGGCGCCCCCTCCACTGCCAGAACGACACGCTCGTACTGCCAGCCCCGACCTCGGCGACGCGGGCCGCCCCCGCCCACCCTGGTGGGCCGCCTGGCACTCCACCTGGCGCGTGTCCAAGCGGGATCGGGCAGGGCTCGAGGCCCTCAGGGCCCCCCGCCTGTGCATGCCACCCCACGTCTGGACGGACTCGGGCTGGCGAGAGCAATGCCGCGGTGCCACTCGAGGGCGGGTAGCTGCCCGCGGCCCCGCTCCCCCTTCTTCTGGGCCTATGCCTAGGAGTGAAATTGCTGGGTCCTGTCGCCGTTTTATGCTTAACTTTCAGAGGAGCCGCTTTGCACAGCGGCTGCACCGTTGCACGTTCCCACCGGCAGTGCACGGGGGTTCCTGTTTCTCCACTGCCTTGCTGGCTTTGTTATTTTCAGTTTTTCAATAATAGCCATGCGCGCAGGTGTGAAGTCGTCTCTCGTTGAAGTTTGACTTAATGATTCTGACGTACTCACATACTCACTGGGCATTTGAATACCACCTTTGAAGAGATGTCTAGTCAACTCCTTGGCCCCTTTTTAAAGTGGGTTGTGTGTCTTTTTGTCATTGAATGTACAAGTTCTTTATATATAATTTTTTTTTAAGATTTATTTATTTATTCCTTCCCCCTTCATTGTTTGCACTCGCTGTCTGCGACTTGTGTCTGTTTGCTGTGTGCTCTCTGTGTCTGCTCGTCTTCTCTTTTAGGAGGCACCGGGAACCGAACCCAGGACTTCCCATTTGAGAGGGAGGCGCCCAAATACTTGAACCACATCTGCTCCTTGCTTGTTGTGTCTCTCATTGCGTCTCCGTGTTGTGTCTCCTTGTTGCGTCAGCTCACAGTGCCAGCCCATCACATCAGATCGCTGTCTTGCTCATCATCTTTAGGAGGCACCAGGAACTGAATCCAGGACCTCCCATACAGGAGGTGGGTACCCAACCGCTTGAGCCAAATCCCTACCCTCTTTATGTAATCTTTTTTTTTTTTTAAGATTTATTTTATTTGTTTGTTTCTCCCCACCTCCTTTTTGGTTTTCACTTGCTATGTCTGTTCATCTTCCTTGTTTAGGAGGCATTGGGAGTCGAACTCAGGAACTCTGATATGGGAGAGAGGTGCCTAATCACTTGAGCCACCTCTGCTCCCTGCTTTTGTTGAGTCTCTCATTATGTTTTTCCTCCCCGTGTCTCTTGCGTCATCTTGTTGCGTCAGCTTGCCATGCCTGCCCATTGCATCAGCTCACGATCTTCTTTAGAAGCCGCCGGGAACCTCTGCTCCCTGCTTTGTTGTGTCTCTCATTATGTTTTTTCTTCTTGTGTCTCTTGTTGCGTCATCTTGTGTCAGCTTGCCACACCTGCCCATCAGGCCAGCTCACAGTCTTCTTCAGGAGGCACCAGGATCCGAACCAGAGACCTCCCATGTGGTAGGTGGGAGCCCAGTTGCCTGAGCCACACCCGCTTCCCTCTTTATATATTCTTGATATTAACTCATATATATGGTGTGCTGGTGAGGCTCAGGTGTCACCTTGGCCAGGTAATGGTGCCCAGGTGTTTGGTCAAGCGAACGCTGGCCTGAGTGCTGCTGTGAGGGCATTTCGTGGGCTTAACCATCAGTGACTTGATCGCGTCTCCAGTCATCAGAGGAGATGGCCTTAAGCAGAGCTGGAGGCCCTGAAAGGAGAAGCGAGGATTTCACCACCAGGAGAGAATTTCCACCTCTGCTTCAGCCAGCTCCAGGGGAATTCATCCAGGACCTGCCCCGGACTGCCCAGCTGGCAGCCCACCCCGCGGAGTTTGGACTCGTGCATACCCACAGTCACGTGAGACAACTTCATAAAACCCTCTCGAATTTACAGATATCTCCTGTCGGTTCTGTTTCCCTAGAGAACCCTGATCACACATTTGGTTTCCAAATGTTTTCTCCCATTCTGTGGGTTGTCTTTTCACTTTCTTGCTAATCGTTTGATGCATAGACGTTTTGATTTTGATGAAGGCCCTTTTACCTATTTTTCTTTTCTTGCTCGTGCTTCAGGTGTGAAATGTAAAACTCCATGGCCTCCCACGAGGCCCTGAGGACATTCCCTGTGGTTTCTCATCGGAGCTGCATAGCAGCAGCCCTGACACCTCGGGCTCTGCTCCACTCTGAGGCAATTTTGTGGATGGCGAGCCGTGGGAACCACTCTCACTCTTCTGCACGTGGACCTCAGTGGCCCAGCTCCGGTTGTGGGAGAGACTGTTCTCTCCCCACTGAATGGGCTCGGCCCCCTTGTCGAAAATCAAGTGGCCGCAGATGTGTGGATTTGCCTCTGGACCGTCAGTTCTCTTCCACTGGTCCGTATGTCTGTCCTTAGGCCAGCACCACACTATTTTAATTAGTGCAGCTTTGTGGTAAGTTTTGAAATCACGAAGTGTGAGTCCTCCAGCGTTTTCCCCTTTTTCCAGATGTTTTGGCTATTTGGTGCCCCTCGCAATTCTACACCTTTTTTTTCTCTTTTTTTAGGAGGTGCCAGCGATTGAAGCTGGGACCTCGTACATATGAAGCAGGTGCTCAACCGCTGAGCTGCACCTGCTCCCTGCAGTTTCGAGTCAGTCTGAGGATCAGCTTCTCCATTTCTGCAGAAAAGGCTCCTGGAATTTTGGGTGTGGGCTGCACTGCATTTGTGCACACTTTAGGCAGCTCTAACAACCCGGAGTCTTCCGGTCCATGAGCACGGGGCGTCTTTCCGTTTATTTAGGTCTTTAATTTATGTCAGCAAAGCTTTGTGTTTTGTGTGCAAAGCTCTCACCTTGGTTACATTTATTCCTAGGTGTTTTATTCTTTTAGATGCTGTCTTAGTCAGCCAAAGAGGGTGCTGATGCAAAAATATCAGAAATCCATTGGCTTTTTTTTTTTTTTTAATTCCTTTTTTTTTTTTTTTAAGATTTTATTTATTTATTCATTTATTCCCCCCACACCTCGTTGCTTGTGCTCGCTGTGTCCATTTGCTGTGCGTATTTCTGTGTCTGATTGTCTCCCCTTGCTGGGTCGTCCTGCTGCGTCAGCTCACCGCGCCGTGCGGGCGGGCCTGCCTTCACCAGGAGGCCCTGGGAACCGAACCTGGGGCCTCCCATATGGTAAACAGGAGCTCTACTGATTGAGCCACAGCCGCTTCCCTCCATTGGCTTTTATAAAGGGTATTTATTTGGGGTAGAAGCTTACAGTTACCAAGCCATAAAATGTATGTTTCTTCCCTCACCAATTTCTGTTGCCACGTGTTGGAGCAAGACGGCTGCTGACATTTGCCAGGGTTCAGGCTTCCTGGGTTCCTCTCTTTCCGGGGCTGAGTTTCTCTCCGGGCTCAGCTCCTCTGATTCCTCCATAAGGCCAGCTGTGAACTCTCAGGCGAACGGCTCGTCTCTTCCCAGGGCCTTCCCTCCTTCCTCACGACCGAGCTCCTCTGTGCTTACTTCCCCAGGCTCCAGCATCAAAACTCCAACATCAAAAACCCTCCAACCCTGTCCTTTGCTGTGTCTTTTCTCTGATTCCCCACCCTTCAAGGGGTGGGGCTCAACACCCTACTGACGTGGCCCAGTCAAATCCCTAATCATGACTTAATCATGCCCAGAGGAACAGACCAGGTTACAAGCATAAGCCAATATCTGTTTTTGGAGTTGATAGCTATATCAAGCTGCCAGGCTGCTGCAGATGCTATTGTAAATGCATTTGTCTCCTTGATGTTCTTTTCAGGCTGTTCACTGCTGGTGCATAGAGACCCAGCTGACCTCTGCGTGTTTATCTTATGCCCTGCAACTTTGCTGAATTTGCTTATTGCTTCTCGTAGCTTTCTTGGGGATTCTTTGGGTTTTTCTGCATCTAGGCTCCTGAAAGGATAATGGACTTCTTCCTTTCCAATTTGCATGCCTTTTATTTCTTTCTCTTGCCTGATTGCTCTGGCTGGAACTCCCAGTACTGTGTTGAATAGCAGTGGTGACAGTGGGCATCCTTGTCTGGCTCCAGATCTTAGAGGGAAAGCTTTCAGCCTTTCACCATGGAGCAGGATTTAGCTGTGGTTTTTCATAAATGTCCTTTATCATGTTGAGAAAGTTCCCTTCTAGTCCTAGTTTTCTGGGGGTTTTTATCATGAAAAGATGTTGGATTTTGTCAAATGCCTTTTCTGTGTCAGTTGAGATGATAGTGTAAGTGTTTCTCCCCAGCCCCCTTCCTTTCAATGTGGTGTATTACACTGACTGAGTTCCTCATGTTGAACCATCCTTGCATTCCTGAAATAAATTCCTCTTGGTCATGGTGTTTAATCCTTTTAGTATCCTGCTGGATTTGGTTGGCCAGTATCTTCTTGAGGCGTTTGCATCTATACTCCTAAGGGATATTGGTCTGTAATTTTCTTTTCTCTGCTCTCTTTATCTGGCTTGGATATCAAGGTAATGCTGGCCTCATAGAATGAGAGCTTGGGAAGAGTTTGGGAAGGACTGGTGTTATTTTTGATTACTGCTTCAATCTCTTTACTTGTTCTAGGTCTGCTGAGACTTTATATTTCTTGTTGTGTCAGATTAGGTAATTTATATGTTTCTAAAGATTTGTCCATTTCATCCAGGTTTTCTAATTTGCTGGCATGTAATTAATACCATTTCATAATCCTTTTTATTTCTGTTAGGTCAGCAGTAATGTCCCCATTTCATTTCTGACTTTAGTTATTTGCATCCCTTTTCTCTTTTTCTTTGTCAGTCTGGCTAAAGGTTTGTTGATTTTATTGATCTTTTCAAAAAACCAACTATGGGTTTTGTTGGTTGTCTCTATATATGCTCTGATTTTTACTATTTCTTTCCTTCTGTTATTTTGGGTTCAGTTTGCTCATCCTTTTTTAACTTCTTTAGGTGTGAAGTTAGGTATTGGTCTGCGATCTCTTTACTTTTTAATGGCAGCACTCCTTGTCCCAGCCTCGATTTCCAAACTCTGAGCTCTGACACGCCCGAGTTCCTGTATCTCCTTGGGTTTGTTTCTCACCCCTCATTCTCCATTGATCCACTTCCCTATTCTTTTTTTTTTTTTTTTTTTTTTTGAATTACAAAGCTACTTTTAATACTTTGGGGTGAGCCCCACAGGAATAAAAAACACTGGGAAGGGGTAACCCCTCACCCCCAGGAGTGGCCCAGGGGGAGAGAGGCTACCTGAGGGGAAGGAAGCACAAAAGGGACCCGCTGCAGACTCAGGGCGAAGGGAATGCCACCGGAGCTGGGACCCGTGAGCCCTGCAGGAGGAAGCGCGAGCGTGGTGGGACTGGCTCCAGGCACGCAGGCGGAGGGCAAGAGGGCTGGGCACGACGCCACAGAGCTACTTGGTGCCGCCTCCTCCTCGTTGGCCTTTTTCTGCTTCTGCTACGTGATCTCCGTCCCTCTGCTTGCGGGCAGCAGCAGAAGGACCGTCTTCTCAGCGCTTTCCCTTAACCAAGTCACTCTGCCTTGTCACATGCTTCTGGCGGGCGAGCTCGCGCTGGTTACCGCGGGTCGTGGCGACGGCAGCGGCTCCGGCCTGCCTCCGTTGTGTCCCCTCGTTCCATCCGACGTTGAAGGCCCAGTTCCCTCCTCTTGTGCCCACAGGTGTTTGCTTTCTAGCTGACTTTTGGTTCTAAAATTTATTTTTATTTCTTAAGTTAACGTTTATTTACAAATACTCTACACCCTCCAAACAAAAACTCCCCTTTCCCGTCCCCTGGTGACCTCTCGTCTGTTTTCTCTCTGAATTTGCTAATTTTAGGAATCTCATGGTAAGTGACATCACACAGCTTTGCCCTTCTGTGTCTGGCTTATTTCACTGAGCATAATGTTTCCAAGGTTCTCCCGTGCTGTCACACGTACCGGAATGTCAGTCCTTCCTATGGCTGAGGCATGTTCCGCTGCGTTTATCAGCTCATTGGTTGATGGGCTGTGTTAGTCAGCCACAGGGGCGCTGATGCAACGTCCCAGGACTCTGCTGGCTTCTATAAAGGGGATTTATTTGGGGTAGGTAGAAGCTTACAGTTAAAAGGCCCTAAAGAGTCCAACTCAAGGTACTATAAGAGGAACTTCCTCACCCAAAGTCTGTTGCCACGTGTGGAAGCAAGACGGCGGGCGGCGTCTGCGAGGGTCCAGCCTTCCTCTTCCCCTTGAGGCTCCGTGTCCCAGCTTCTTCCCCTCTCGGCTGCAGGCCGGGGGGCTGGTTTCTCTCCAGGCTCAGCTGCTCTGGTCTCTTCACAAGGTCGGCTGTCGACTGCCATGTGACTGGCCCCTCACTCTCCGGGGCCCCAGCATCGAGCTCTCTACTCCTCTGTGTACCTGCTTCTGTCTTCCTGACTGAGCGTCGGTCTACACGGCCCACCCAGGGGGCAAGGACCCAGCCCTGCACGTCCTGATGGCATGGTCAATCCGAGCCCTAATCTTGACTGAGTCGAGTCAACGTAAAGCCTTTAAATTCAAATCAATCAGAAGGTGCCACACCCAGAGGAACAGACCGGTTTACAAACATAGCATCTCTCTTTCGAATTCATAAATAATACCAAACTGCCACGTGGACTCCAGGCTCCACCCACCTTTCGGCTGTCGTGAGCGACGCCCCGGTGCGCATCGGCATGCAAGTGCCTGCCTGAGTCCCTGCTTCCAGCTCTTTTGGGTCTGTTCCTAGGAGTGGGGTTGCCGAGTCACGTGGTAATTCTGTGTCTGACATTACGAGGCACTGCCCTGTTGCTTTCCACAGCGGCTGCCCCTTTATATCCCCACCCAGGATGCACTGGACTCCCAGCTGCTCCGCCTCTCCGCCAGCACTTGCTTTCTGATTGCTAATAGCAGCCGTCCTTGTGGGTGTGAAATGGCGTCTCACTGTGGTTTTGATCTGCATCTCCCTGATGGCTAATGATGCTGAGCAGCTTTTCATGTGCTTGTTGGCCTTTTTGTCTTTTGTTCCTTTGTTTGTTTTTAGGAGGCACCAGGGATCAAACCCGGGCCCTCCCACGCAGGAAGCAGGCGCTCAACCGCTTGAGCCATGTCTGCTCCCTCCACCTGTCTGTCTTCTTTGGAGAAATGTCTGTTCACATCTTGACCTGTTTTTCAGTTGGTGGTTTAGTTTTGGTTGTTGCATTGGTAGAGTTCCTTCATCTATTCTGGGTAGTAAGGCCCCGTCAGACACGTAGCCTGCCGTGACCGTCTCTGCAGGCTGTCTTTTCGGTTTCTTCATAATGCCATGTGGTGCACAGAAGGCTTTCGTTTTGAAGTCGAATCTGCCACTTCTTTTGTTGCTCGTGCTTCGGTGTCGCATTTGAAACCTCGGGTCACAAAGAGGTTGCTACCTAGTGCTGCCCTGCCCCAAGGTCACTCCAGGGTCGGGCCAGCACCCAAGCCCCGGGGTGGGGTGGAGGCTTCCAGAAGAGCACTGCCCCCTCCCGGGGGATGACGGGGGCCTGGGGCTCCAGCATCCACATGCGTACTTGGTGACCACAGCGGCCTGTGAGCCTGGAGCAAGCCTGGCCTGAAGCCGCCTGAATTGGCAAGCCGTGTGCGAACCTCATTCGGGGTGCTGGGGTCCTGTGAGGCCAGCCTAGGGGACACAGGCTGCTGTCCAGCTTCTTTTAAAAATAGGAATCGGGAAGCCGCTGTGGCTCAATCAGTAGGGCTCCCGTTTACCATATGGGAGGCCCTGGGTTCGGTTCCCGGGGCCTCCTGGTGAAGGCAAGCCCGCCTGCACGGCGTGGTTGGCTGACCCAGCGAGCACAAGCAGCAAGGGGGGGATAAATGAATAAATAAATAAAATCTTTAAAAAATAAAAATAGGAATCGGGGCTCGGCAATTTTTTTTTGTGAAATGCCAGAGTAAATGTTTTCGGCTCTGCGGGTCCTAATTACTGCCACAGCTACTCAACTCTTGTAAGCAGAGACGCCCTGTAAGCGAAGGGGCGAGGCGTGCACCGAAAACACCGTGTTCACAGGCACGGGCATCGCGCCCCGGCTTGCCAGTGCACGGCTCCTTCTCGCGGTCCCCACGTGGCGGCAGGGCCCGTCGGCAGGCGGCATCTCTGGCCGGGCTGGGGTGTCGGCGGCCTCGTCCCCGCTGCGTGCGGGGTCAGCCGCGTGAACTCTAATTCTCGTGCGCTGAAGGCCGAGCCGGGCCTCCTGGGCGCCCCGGGATCGGCCGCGCCATGTACGGCAGTTCTCAGCGCCGCTGGCTCAGGCCTGAGCCCCCCGCCAGCCTCCGCCCGGGGGTCCGTGTGGCACCCCAGGGGCCGAGCCGCTCTGCCAGGGCCGGCAGGGGCTCCAGCTCGCGAGGCTGTTTCCGCTCGGATCCTCAGTCGCCCTGGCCACGTGTCCAGCGCCCAGCGGCTCACGGGACGGCCGTACCCGGACGGTCCTACCAGGCGGCGCTGAGCCCGACCTTTCGAGGAAACCGCACTTGACCCGCATTCGCCCAGCCTGCCTCGGAGGCCCACAGGGGCGGGGAAACCGAGGCACGGTGCTGAGGGTGCCCTTTGCCCCGAGGAAACCAGAGAAGACAGGCTCAGCTTAAAAAGTTTAAAAACTTTATTTTAAGCAAAATGACCACGTATCAGAGCGCTAGATCACGGCCGGCGGGAGCCTCGTGTCCACACGGGCGGGGCCCCGGCCCGGGACGCCACGGCTGCTCCAGGCAGCAGAGCCGCCCCCAGCGGGAGCCGGGCCCGGTGAGGGGGACGCGGGACGCCGCCGGCCCAGGGGCCACCTCCAGCGCCGGGAGGTCGTGCGGCAGCGTTCCCGCGGCTCGGCCGGCAGACCCGAGGGCAGGCCGCGCCGGCCACTCAGCCTCAGTGCCCCTGGCCACAAGCCGAGGCGCAGGGCACGGCGTGCCGTGGCCCCTGGATGCGCAGGGAGCCGCTCAGACGTGCTCTGGCCGCCTCTGCCCGCCGTGGCGCCCCTCGGGGGGCAGCAGGGCCGCAGCCGCGCTGTTGGACCGGTTGGCGTTGTAGGCCGCCAGCGGCCCGACCGGGGTCTCCTCGTCCCCGGGCTCCCCCGGGCTCTCGTCCAGGCTGCCCTCGCTCGCCTGCGTCTCCAGGAAGCTGAGGCGGCGCAGGGCGTCCGCGTCGTCGGGTGACAGCAGCTCCGAGGCCTCCTCCAGCTCCGAGTCCGAGTCGTTGGACGGGACGTGCGACTCTGGGCGAGAAGGAGAGAGACGCGCTGTGACAGGCCCCCCCCGCCCCGCCCTGCCCGAGCCCGGCGCGTGGAGGCAGCTGCAGCCTCACCTCGGGACCCGTCCTCCTCGGCCTCCTCCTGCGGGGAGTAGGCGGCCCCCTCACTCCTCTCCAGGATCTGGACCACGACCTCGGCCCGCTGGGGGCACGGCCCGTCCTGCAGGGGGCGGAGGGCAGGGCTGAGCGCCCGGGAGACGAGCAGCAGCCCGGCCCTGCCGCCTGCCAACAGCCTCATCTGCAAATAGGGCCTTCGCCGACGTGCTCGGTGAGCCCGAGACAGCGACCAGCAGCTTTAGAAGCGGAAGGAGAGGGCGGCCCCGCGGGGCAGACGCCGTGGGAAGACACAGCAGAGACGGGGGCACAAGCCGCGGAGCCCCCAGAGCGGGGGAGCAGGCAGGACCCCCGCCCTGCCCACACCAGGGCTCCAGAGCAGGAAGGAACAGGCAAGAAGGGAAGACCCAGAGCTGAGGGTGCGAGCACAGGCCTCGCTGGACGGAAGCAGATCCCCTGGCCAGGGGCCAGCCCTCACCCCCACCTCGCCGCAGAGCTCGGGGTCCTGCCGGACGCGCTGGCGAGGGGCAAACCCGGGGTCCCGCCACCCCAGACTCCGAGAGGGGCCTGGTGAGCGCAACCAGGCGGGCAGGCCACTCCCCACGCCCCCAAGACGAGGGGCGGAGCAGGGGCTCACCCCGCCTCTGCCACCAGCCCCCGAGGCCGCCTGCCCAGAGCAGGCCTCTGCCGGCCGCCCTCACCTGGCCACCAGCCGCCTCCCCCAGCTCCTCCCCGAAGACCAGGCCGTAGTGGGCGATGAGGACCTCCACGACGCGGGCCTGGTGGGGGTAGTCCACCAGCGACGAGAGCGAGGCGGTGGCCTCGGTGGGCCGCGGCCGCAGCAGCGTGGGCCCGAACACGATGCCCAGGTTCCCGGGCGTCATCTTGTTGTCCTGCTCCACCTGCGCGATTCTGCGGGCGGGGCGCGGTGGGTGGCGTGACGGAGTGGGCGGGGGCCCTGCCGCCCGCACCCGGCCGCCGCGGCCCTCACCTGCGCAGGTGCCGCAGCAGGTACTGCAGCGTGGCCCGGTTCTCCGGCGGCAGGTCACGCAGGAGCTCCCGCAGCTGCCCCGCCACGAGCGCGAGCGCCGCCTCGCTCTCGCCACCCGCGGGCCGGCCCCGCGCCGCCGCCTTGGCCTCGGCCTCCGCCTTCAGGCTGTCCTTGGCCAGCCCCACAAGCTCGTGGTACAGGCGGAAGGAAATGAGGGGCTCCGGCAGCTGGGGGCGGGAGGGCAGCGGGGGTCAGGGGGCGGGAGCAGGCGGGGCCGCCCGCCCCCTCCGCAGTGTGCCTCACCTGGCGCAGGTAGAGCTTGAGGACGTTGCTGATGTCGTGGGGCGAGGCCTGCGACAGCTCCACCAGCTCCTGGCCGCCCTCGAAGGCCTGGCACAGCTTCTCCACCCGCGTCTTCACCCCGTTGACCCGGTAGATGCCCTGGGCGTGGGGCGCGGTCAGCCCCCGCCCCGGCGCCCCCCGCCCCGGCGCCCTCCCGGCTCGCAGCGCGCGCCGCCCGGCCCACCTTGGTGTGCAGCGCGCGCCGCTCGATCTCGCAGACGCACTTCTTGACGAGCACGGGCACGCCGTCCGCGGTGCCGCGCGCCACCCGGCCGAAGTCCTGGCCGAAGAGCTGCAGCCGGCCCTGCAGCTTCTTGTGGCCGCACTGGATGGCCAGCGTCTCCAGGCACTTCTTATGGCAGGCGAGGCAGCACTGGGGGTGGCACGGGTCAGTCCCCGCCCGGGCCCCGGCCACCCGCCACCTCCCGGCCGGACCCAGGGGCCCCCACGCCCACCTCCTCGCACTCGGCGCCCTGGAAGTACACGTAGCTGCTGCACTCGCGGCACTTGGCGGGTGTGCGGAGCTTGCGTAACCGGTGGGTGCGGGCGGCCTTGGACAGGCCCACGTGGCGGAAAGGCCCGCTGGGCACGGCCACCGAGAGGTCAGGGGCCATGCTGACCAGGTCGGCTGAGGGCGGGAGAGCGGGCAGTCAGCGCCAGCGCCACCCCCCCGCCGCCCTCCAGGGCCCCCGCCGCGCCCCTCACCCTGCACGAAGGCGGATGACTCGGCCCCGCCGTCCTCCGCCAGCTCCTCGCTGGATGACACGGTGCCGCTGGACGCCGTGCGCGCCGCCTGCTTCAAGCTCCCTGGGCCAGACACAGGCTAGTGGATGGCCTGAGCCCCAGAAGGGGGGGCACTGCCGGGCTGGACACACCCTGGGCGCTGGCCCCCCACCCCGTGCGGGACCCCCGCCCACCTGTAAGGGGGCTGGGCTCCAGGCTGCCGTCCGAGTCCATCACGGCGATGGGCCACGACTTGTGCACCTGGTGCCCGCGCCCGCCTGGGGGAAGGGCTCGGTGAGGGGCTGAGAGCGCCGGGGGCTGGGGGGAGCCGCGCGCGACCCGCGCCCGCCCGCACTCACCCCGCCGCTCCTTGGCCAGCACCCCATCGCCGGGCCCACCTGTCTCCGGGGGACTCCCGGTGGCCCCCACCCCATCGCCCACGTTGAAGCTGCCCTTCCGCGCTCGCAAGACCGGGGACCTGTGTGGGGTGA
>JAKSZT010010891.1:551860-605174 GCA_026826555.1 Tolypeutes matacus | reverse complement strand
CAGGAGGGGGGGTGAGAGAGGAGCAGAGTGGGGGGGGGAGGAGAGGGAGGGCCAAGAGCGGTGGGGGAGGGGCGGGGGAGGGCAAGGGCCACCCCCCAGCGAAGCGCCCCCTCACCCAGCGCCGTGCGCTTCTCCAGGTAGGCCGTGAGGCCCTTCAGGTACTTGGCCATGTCCTTGGCGTAGCGCAGGGCGGCGTCCACGCCCCCCTCGCAGCGCTGCAGCAGCATGTCCACCTCCTCCGGCGCCGGGCAGCCTGCGGGGCACCTGCTCAGGCCCAGCCCGTCAGCCCCGCCCCCCGCCCCCAACCCCCCCGCTGGGTGGAGACTCACCCACGTCGCACTCGTCCATGCTGGGCGGGGCGCCCTCGCCCCCCTGTCCGTACAGGTTCTCCACAGACTGTCCAGGAGAGACACAGCTGAGGCCACCCCATGCTGGCCCCTGCCCGATGCCCACCCTGGGAGCGGGAGACCCCAGCCGCAGAGGGATCTTGGCCAGCGCCCAGCCTTGCCCAGGGCCCCCCACCCGCTCCCCTGGCCCCCTGCCCACCTGGCTCAGGTCCCCTGGGGGCACCGACAGGAGCGTGCTGCTGTCCACTTCGCCCATGAGGAACTCGGAGACGCTGCAGGGTGGGACGGGGTCAAGGTCACGGCCCCGGGCCGTCCACTGCCTCCACTCGGCCGGCTCCCGCACTCCCACACTCACGTGCTGCTGAAGGAGACGGCGATGGTCTCCAGGGCCTTCTCGAACTCCTGCTTGTCTGCTTCATTGTTGCACTCGTAATGGAAGGCTGGGAGGCGAGGAGACGAGGGCCAGGGGGTCAGCCCACTCCGGGAGGTCGCCTCGCCGACCCTGCAACTAACTGACCGGACTAGCCCACGGGGAGCATCAGGGAGTGGTGGTGCCCAAACTCCTACACACCCTGCAAAACCCACTTTGGATGGCCCCTCCTCCAGGTAGAGCCCCAGCTGCCCCAGCCGGCTGACCTTTGACCTTGCGGATGAGGTTGCCGGCTGCCGTGAGCGTCTCCACCGTGTTGAGCAGCGGGTACTTGGAGATGACCTGACGCATGACACGCAGGGCCTCGCCCAGGCACTCGTGAGCGTGCGGCCGCCGGGCCTCCAGCAGGTCTGCTGGGCAGACTGGGAGTGAGCTGGGAGTGAGCATGTAGGGAGGGGCCCCCAGCTCCCGCCCAGGTGGGGACGCTGAGGCAGAGGGGGCTGCTGGCTGCTGGGCAGGCCCACTGAGGCCAGGGGGGCTGTCAGCTCCGCTCGCCCCCTCTGTCCCCCCAGAAGGCCGGCTCGTCTTTCCAGCACTGGTGCCCCTCGCCCAAGCTGCGCCCCCCAACTCCTGCCCTGCCCGGCGCCGAGGCCGAGCTCACGGCGCCCCCACCCCCGTCTTTCTGCGCCGCCCCGCAGCTGCTCCCGCCGCCCCCGCTCCAAGCCTGCGCCTCAGACGCGCTCCTCAGACGCACTGAGCCGAGCACGCAGCAGGCAAAACACGCCGGTCTGCGCAGAAACAAAACCGTGGGAAGGCGTGGGCCGGGGGGACCCGGGGGGAGCCGCTGAGTCTGCGCCTCGTCTACGCCACCCAGGAAAATACGGGAAGCCTGAGAAAAGTCCCCTCTGGCTCGAAGGTCCTGGCCGAGTGCCCGCGCCACCGCCCTGCGCTCCCACCAGGCGTGTGTTCGCCGCGTCCCTGAACGCTGCAGGCTCCGGGGGCGGGAAGGGGCTTCAGGAATCCAGGGATTCCCCCCTCGCCCTGCCGTCCCCAGGGCCTCGGCCACCAAGAGCCCTGCAGCTCCCCCCGCCACCCCGCGAGACTGCGCCCCAGGCCCTTGTCCAGGGTCGAAGGCGCCATCCGGCACGTGGCGCAGCCATCCGGGCGCGGGGTTTGGGGGTCTCCGGTGCGGGCTCGGAGGGCTCGGAAGCCCCTCCCCTGTTCAGCCCCGCCCCTGCTGAGGGAGCCCCTCCCCAGCCTCCTGCTCACACGTCAAGGGGCGCTTCGGGGCGTGGGGACAAGTGTCCTCTCCTCCAGCGGGCCACCGGATTCCGGGGCCAGAGGCGATGCGGGGCTGGCCGAGGGCAGGCGGGGAAACTGAGGCACACAGCAGCAGTGCCGGGCCCAAGGGGGTGGAGGGAAGGGGCGGGGCTGCCGAGAAACCCTGCCCACGTGGCCCCCATGTCCACCCCCTCCTGGGCAGACCCTCCGGGTGTCCCCACCCTCTCCTCAGCCCCTGGAGAGTGCTCCAGCAGCCCCGGGGACAGGCGCCGACCCATTTTACAAATGACGCCTGAGGCTCGGAGACTTAAGGGGCTCACCCAGGGTCCCGCAGCGGGGCAGGGGCAGGACGGGAACTCGAGCCCCCCCAGCCAGGCCTCATCTCCCCTAGGACCCCTCCTGAGCCCCGCCCAGGCCTCCAAGGAAATGCCGGCATCGGAAAGAAACCGAGATTAGAGTTTCCCCAGGAAACCTGCTCCGGGCTCCTGCCCCTGGGACCAGATAACCCCCAGGCTCCACCCCTCCCATGGCAGAACCCCCACCCCCCCTCCTGCTGGGCAGCCTGAGGGTCAGGGGCCCACTCAGGCCCTCTGTCTCCTCATCTGTAAAACAGGCGACTAACAGGGAGTGGTGCCGGGGCCTGGACCTGGCACTGTGGTTTCAGGAGGACCAAGCCAGCTGCAGGCAGAGCTCGAGGTGCCCACCCCGGCTGCCAGGGACAAACAGGAAGCAGATGAAAATAACCCAGCAGGAAGCCAGGCTGTCAGCTACCGCGTGGAGAAAACGGAACTGCCATCCCACAGGCCGCAGCTACTCCCGGTACCTCCTCAGCTCACGCGCCCGTCCTGCCCCTTGAGCCTTTTGAGTCTCTAACTCCCCAGACCTGAGCCTGCCTCCAGGACATCCTACAAAGAGATCGTTCCAACACGCAGATGGAAGCCCATCCCTCCTCTGCTCTAATACCTTCTGTGGCTCCCCACTGCCCTCAGGTGTCCTACTGCGGGCACACTCATGCCTCAGCCATGCACACTTCCTTCTCCAGCTTTCCTCACACCTTGTTCTCTCTGTGCATCCAGTGCCATGTTTCTGAGTCTGTGCTCCTTCCTTCTGCTTCAGTGCCTTTCCTAGTTCATAGCCCCCAAACTCCTACACAACCCTCAGAGCCTTAGCTGCAATGTCCTCTTCCATGCAGCCCTTCCTGAAACCCCCTTCTGAGCCTCGCCAATTCCTGTCCCGCCCCACCTTGCCCCCCCCAGGGCATGGGGTGTCAGTGCCCAGCTCTGCCCTCCAGCTAGACCACCGTGTCCCTGCTGGCTCTCACCATCCTGCAGAACACACTCCTTGAGCTTCTCAAGGCCCTCAGCAAAGCGGGCCACGTCAGCCAGCAGGTGGGAGATGTCCTCGACGGTGTCGGGGCAGGGCCCCTCCATGGTCAGCTCAGCAGGGCTGGCGGCCGTCAGCGGGCTGCGGTGGCCCCGGCCTAGTGTCCAGGAGCCAGGGCCAGACAGCGGGAAGCCAGAGGCGCTGGTGTGGCGGCTCAGGCTGGTGGGCCGCTTCAGTGTGCCCGTGGCCTTGGCATTCGAGGCCGTGGCTGGCAGCTCCAGGCCAGGTCCACTGCATGCCACATCAGCTCCATCTTTCCTGGGCAGCTCCTGGGCAGGGGGTGAGAACTCATGAACGGGGTGTTCCGGCATATACTGGGCACTGCCTCAGTTTCCCCAGAGTGAGGGGAGGCTGTGGAAGACCTCCAGCCCGACCCTGCAAGGGTCAAAGGCCAGAGGTGATGGGGCTGAGATTTGGTTCGTGCCCCCCCCACCTGTTACCCAACATCCTCTTCCCCGGAGCTTTCACAAACAACCGTCTCTGCCCAAACCACAGCAAGGGGCGGGGCCTACGGGGAGCACGGGGGAGGGGGCGCCCCACTTCCTGGTGGGGGAAGGGAGGGCCTGGGCTCTTGAAGCCCCCTCAGGCTCTTTGGGACACTCCTAATTCCCTGCAAAAACCACCTGGAGATCCCGTACCCCAAGGATCCACGGACCCAAGACTCATGGACACTCCCAGTCCTCACAGGCACCCCCAGTCCTCACAGACACCCCCAGGTCCCACAAACACCCCCAACCTCTGTAGACACCCCCAGGCCCTGTATACCCAACGTACCTGCACTAGTGCCCTATGAACCCCTCACCGCAGGGCCACCCCAGGGCCTCCATCTCCCAGAGACACCCCCGCGCCACCCACCCCATTCACTCCCGGGGCCCCACCCCAGAGGGCCCCTTACCACCAGCCCAAGGTCCCCGCCTGTCCGCAGCCCCCGCAGTCCAGCCCGGCAGGGGCTGTAGCTGGCGTGCGCCCCCGGCCGCCAGCCCCGCATGGCGCTATCAGCCCCTGCCCCCGGGGCCCCGTGCGGGGCGCGCCCCTCTCCCGGGGCTGGTGGCGCTCTCGGTCCCGCCCGCCCAGGGGCCCAGCAGAGGCTCGTCTCACCGCTGCCGGCTGCGGGCTGGGGCTTCCCGCCCGGTTCTTTTTCGAGATGGAAGGGGTTTTCATGAGCTCTCGCTTCTTCCTGGAGAACATGGTGGGGCCGGGGCCAGAGGGGGTCGGGCTGGGGTCTCAGCGCTGCAGCTCCCGCCGCCGGCAGCCTCGGGACCACATTGTCGCGGGCCACCCGCCCCCGCCCCAGCTGTCAGGCCCACGTGACGGGCCCGCCCTCATTGGCGGGCGCTCACCCCACACACAGGAAAAGGCCTCCGGAGGCTGCGCAGGCCCCCCGCCCTCCTCCCCGGCCTCAGCCTGCCCCTCCGCCCAGTGGGCGCCTAGGTGGGTGCCGGCCCCGCCCCCAGCTTCCGCCCTGGCGCACGCAGCGGACTCGACCCGGGGCGGCCGAGGCTGCAGGGACCCGACCCTCGTTCTGACAGCCAGACGCAGGCCGGAGCGCACAGGGCGCGGTCACCATGACGCGGGGGCGGGCGCACACCTCTGAGCCGCGTGCGGAAAGCGGTGGCCGAAGCTTCACACTCTGTCCCGCGACGCCCACTCCCCAGCCTCAGGCGGGTCCAGACAGCTTGCCTGGCCCCCAGTCCCCGCCCGCATCTCCCCGTGCCGCATCCCCGGGTCCCTAGTCACAAGTCCCGACTCAGGGGCGCGCTGGGAGCACGCAGCCCCCTCCGCCATCAGCCCTGAGCGCAGGATCCAGCGGAGTGTCCGGATTCCCCTGCCTGGCCACCTGTCCTCTCAGGCGCCCCCCCCCAGGCTGGAGCCTTCTCCTCTCCAGGTCTTCCGCCCCCAATCCCAAAACCCCAACACCCCAACCTTTGCCCTCTCAAGTGCCCCTCCCCTGCCACTAACCTTCCGGGAAAGAGGTGGGGCTCCCAGGCCTCCCGCAGCCCCTGCCCGCCCGTCCTTGCTCTGAAGCCCCGGCTGGGAGGTGGGCACCCGCACTCCACGCAGGCCCCACAGGCGCGCACAGCTGTGGCTCGGTTCACACTTGCTTTCTACGTGCTCCAGGGGACCCCATATGTGCACGTGTGTAAACAGGCGAAGCCCAGGCGAGAGCGCGCAAAGTCACACCACCACCGGCTTCGCTCCAGCCTCGTCTTTATTCCCCGCGCCCGGCACGCTGCCAGGCCTCCCACCGCCCCGCCGGGAGGGGGCTCAGAGCACAGTCTCCGCCACGCCGGGGTCGTCCAAGAAGTGGCTGATGCGTTTGGGGCGCTGCCATCCCGGCATGGGATCTGTCTCCACTCCCGCCTCCTGCGCGGCGTCCGCAGCCTCCTCCTTCCCTTGGTCCTTGGAGAAGTGCAGGAAGACCTGGCGAGGGGGCAAGAGGGGCGGTCAGCCCGCAGGCGCGGCCCCAGCCCCCGCACCCCAGCCGTCCCGCACTCACCTCCTCCAGCGTGGTCTGGCTCACGGAGAAGTCCTCCACGCCGTGCGCCGCGCCGTGCGCCACCAGCTCACTGAAGACGCGCGCCAGGCCGCAGCGCCCGCCCGGGGGCAGCTGGAAGCGCAGGCGGCCGCCGTGCACCTCGCGCAACTCGGCCCCCGGGAACGCCGCCGCCACGTAGGCCGCCGCCGGCTCCAGCTGCGTCGCGGGCGCCCGTAGGGTCAGCGTGTGGCCGGCCCCGAACCTGGGGGCAGGTGGCACCCGAGCTAGGAGCGCGCCGCGGCACACCTGGCCCGCCCCTCGCCCCGCCCACCTGCCGGCCCAGCTCAACCTGCGTCTCCCACGGCCCCGCCCCACGCAGAGGCCCCCACCCCAGCTAACCCGACCCTTCTCCCGCGCCCAGGGACCTGCCCTCACTGCCGTCTCCACGCGCACCTCAAGACCCCAACACATCCTCTAAGGCCCCTCCTCTAACCCCATCCACCTGCCCCACCCCCTCACCTGGCCAGCCCATAATCCTCACCTCGTCTCCTAGGCACGCCCCTGACCCCGCGCCCGCCCACACCTGCGCCGCAGGCCGCGGCCGGCTCACCTGCCCTTGAGGTGCTGCGCGCTGCCCAGGCAGCGGAACTGCCCGTTCACCATGATGGCCAGGCGCGAGCAGAGCGCCTCGCACTCCTCCATGCTGCGGGGAGCCGAGCGCCGCGAGTGGAGGCGAGGCCGGAGCCCTGCGCGCCCGCGCTCGCCCCCCACTTTGGGCCCTCCTCCCGGGTCTGGGCAGCGCCCCCCGTGAGGCCCGCCCACCTGTGCGAGGTGAGCACCACGGAGCGGCCCTCCCGCACCACGGCCAGGACGCTGTTCCAGAGGGAGCGCCGCGCGCTGGGGTCCATGCCGGCGGTGGGCTCGTCCTGGGCAGGGGGGCGAGGGGGCGCCGCCGTAAGCCCGCCCGCCCCGCGCCAGCCCCCGCCCGCCCCCGGCCCCGCGCCTACGCACCAGGAAGACGACGGCCGGACCCCCGACCAGCGCCACCGCCGTGGCCAGCTTCCGCTTGGTGCCGCCGCTGTAGGTGCCCGCGGGCCGGTCCGCGTAGCGCGTGACGCCCAAGCGCGCCAGGCCCACGCGGGCCGTCTGCGGGGCGGGGCGGAGCGTGAGGGACCAGGTGAGGGGCGGGGCTAGAGCGAATGGGGCGGGGCTTGAGAGGAACAGACAGGTGAGAGGGGTGGGACCTGGGCTCAGGGGCGCCGGGAGGAGCCAGCCACGCCCGGGCTGGGGACCCTACTCCTCACCTGGGGAACCTGGGCCTCCGGGACGCCGCGCAGGCGCGCGAACAGCTCCAGGTGCTCGCGGCCGGTCAGCAGCTCGAAGACCGCGTCAGACTGAGGGCAGTAGCCCATGCGGCGGTGGGCGGCGGCCGGCTCCTGGGCTACGCTGGGGGTGGAGGGGGTGGAGGGGGTGGAGGGGAGCGGGGCTTACGGAACTGGGTCTTCCCAGCCGTGCTGGGGGTGGGGACGGGAACCCAGGAGCCTCAGGGCCTGCCCACTCCCACCACGCTGGTGAGTGGCCTGGGGACACGTGGGAGGGGCGATACCGGGCTCCAGGGCCGGCCTGACCGCCCCCAGCCCCCTCACCTGTGGCCGGCCAGCACGGCCTGTCCCCCACTGGGCAGCGCATCCCCGGTCAACATGCGGAAGGTGGATGTTTTCCCGGCTCCGTTCACGCCCAGCAGCCCAAAGCACTGCAGCAGGCAGGCACCCAGAAGGGGCTCAGGCCCCAAGCTCTAGATCCAGGCCCTCCGGTTCCCCATGGGGCCATGTTCCTGAGTTCCTGCCTGGCGGCTGTGGGCAAGGGGACCCCTAGGGGCAGAGACCCAGTGTGTGGGAAGGCATACAGCTGCTGCTCAGTCGGGAACGGGCACTGGCACACGGAGGTGCCTAACCAATCCTGGCACACAGGTGTCCAAGGAGGGCCATGGCCAGCAAGTGCTCGATAAATATGTAGGCCTGAGATTTCCAGGTGTTTCCTGGTACATGTGGGTACCCAGCCAATAAATGTTAGCCATAAGTACATGCTTGGTACAGATATGTATACAGTAGGGAATCAGTAAATGCTCACTGGTGCTCCATAAAAGCTGATCATTACAGAGGCAGGACTCAGGACAGCTTTGGTGTTCAGAGTACGTTTGCTTTCAAGGGGCCTCAAGAATTGGGCTTTAATGCCCACAACTGCTGCTCAAAAGGTATCAGCACATAATAGGTGCTTAATTAAGTTTACTGGCACATGTGTGAGCACCCAACGGTGCTCAATAAGTATGCTCATCCTTAGTAAGGGCTTACTAATCTTGCTGCACGCAATAAATGAAAGTATGCAGGAAGTGCTCAATGAGTGTTGGTACACAGTAGGTGCCCAATAAAGGGTGATGGGTGCACAGCTTCTCGCTGCCTGTGCACCCCCACCACCCTGACTCACCTCACCAGGGGGGATCCCCAGGCATAAGCGGTCGACGGCCGGCATCCTCTGGCCACGGTACACCTGGGAGGGGTGCAGGTCCCTGAGGACAGGTGGGTGGGTCAGTGGCACAACCCCCACCAGTGCCTCACCCAGCTGCACCCACCTTCGTCAGGTCCTTCATCACCAGGACATCGCCCTGAGTGGCCCCTCGGACCACCCGCTCCCGTTCACGGGCCACATCCTCATCCTCCTCCCCCAGGGGCAGCAGCGGCCTCGGTTTGGGTCTGGGGACAGAAACACAAATGGGCCCAAGGCCAGCCCCCAGCCCCATGCCCACCCCCACCCCGGTCACCCACTGACTTTGGCAGGAAGTGGTTGCGGTGCTGCAGCAGGAGGGTGAGGACGAGGAAGAGGGGCCCCTGCACAGCCATGGCGAAGAGGTTCTTGCCGACCACCTCCCACTGCAGGGGCGAATGGAACTGCCTGTCTCCTGTGGGAACAGGAAGGAGGGATTGGGTCCCTGGGGGGCTTAGTTTCCAGAACTCTTCATCCAGTAAACTCTGGGCTCTTAAGGGAGATGGCCAAGAGTTGGATGGGATACTCAGCTGGGGTCAAATTGGTACAGAAAACAGTGGTTGTATCACCTCCCTTATTTAGGACTTGAGATCTCTTGTAATGTGACCCAAATGGAATTAGCTTTCATGGCTACTCTGTTGCATCTTCAACTTGGCCCATCCTTGGGCCCAAATAAGACCCCCAGTTCTCTTCCTGAGGGTTGCTATTTGTCCCCTCCCTGAACAATTGACTCTTGGTTACCACTTCCAAGGGTGCTGGCCCCCAGCCCGGCAGGAAGTTCTCACCCAAGCGCTCAAAGGCATCAGCCACCGCCTGGTTCCGCACCATGTCAATGAGCCCCCGGCCCAGGCAGAAGTGGGGGAAGATAAGGAAGACCCGTTTCAGGACCCGGCTCACCTCCTGAAGTTTCTGCTCAGGGGCAGGAGGAGGGAGGCAGGTCAGGGGCCCAGGCTGATGCCCTGACCCAGCCCAGGCCCAGCCTCACAGTGCCCCACCTGGTCGGAGAAGAGCTCAAGCACAAAGGTGGCCATGCTGCCATTGATGCCAATAAAGAGGTTGACGCAGGTGAGCACCACATAGGCCGTGCTGGGCACGGAGAAGAAGAAGGAGGCTGGGTACATGAGTGGCGTGATTGACCAGCTGAGAGGGCAACCAGAGCAGCCATTCAGGCCTGGGCTAACAGCCCTGAGAGGCAGCTGGACCTCCCCTCCCATCTTCTGCACCTATTAACGTGACTCAGAACAAGATGAGCTTTTAAGGCCACTTCGGCCCGCCATTGAAATAGACCGCGCTTAGGGTCGTCTCAGAGCGCCACGTCCTCTCCCCGGGAGCTGCTGCAGAGGTCCTCCCTCCCTCAGTAGCCCTAGGCAGGGAGGGGGAGAGAGGCTCTGAGCGGCTGGAGGTCTCACCCATACAGCAGCAGCAGCAACAGGAGGGCGGGCAGGTTAGCAGGGGCCACAAACGCCTTCTGCTGGAATGCCAGGAAGATGAGCACCACGATGCACGTCGGCACCAAGTAGTTACCCTGCGTTGGGGAAGGCAAGGGCCCCATCAGCTGCCGCCCTCAACCCTGTGCCCTACCATGACCTCCCTGTTTTTTGGGCAGGAGAGCATATGACCTCCCACAATCTGAAGAGTCCGAAAGGGGCCTCCACCCCTCCAGGCAGCCCCCGCACCATGTCCCAGAGAAAATTGCCGAGCCAGTAGAGGGTAGGGGGTAGGCCCCCCACGAGCTGCAGGTGTTTGGCGCGGGTGACACGTTCCTCGATGAGGACGAGTGTGAAGCTGGCTGGGACAAAGGACATGGCGAAGACCACGCAGATGGAGATGAGGACATCCACGGAGGAGGCCATCCTGGGGACGAGGGCGCACGGGCTGCTCAGAGCAGGGCTATGCACGCCGCGGGTGGGACAGAGGTCAGTGGGACTGGTCACTGGTGGGGGAGGCGGCGTGGGCCACTTAGGAATGTGGGTGGCGGGTGACTGGGAACATTGCCCTGGCCCGGGGAGCAGAGAAAGGCAGTTTCTGTTCCCCATTTACACAGAGCATGGCGGAGCTCAAATCTAGCTCTCAACACCTAAGACAGCAGAGGGACCAAAACGGGGGGACGGAGGCGTGCAGGCAGCGGGACTCACAGCACGGCCTTGGACAGCTGCTCCTTGGTGAGGTTCAGAGGGTGGTTGAGTGTGGTGATGCTGTGGGCGTGGCGGGTGGGGCCGGGGGGCAGGCGGGCACGTAGGAGTGCGTTGTTGGCTCGGTTGACGAAGGCCACCATGGCGTGCCAGCCCTTGTTGTTGAACCAGATCTGGTGCAGGGGCAGGGCCGTGGGGTCAGCACGACGGGGTCGGACCTGCCCCCCACCAGCCCCCCACCCACCACCCCGACCCCACCTTGAGGCTGTGCTGGGCATCCAGTCCGAGCGCCCAGGCTGTGAGGTTGTTCAGGACGCGGTCGAGGGCCCCTCTGGGCGGGGGGCTCAGCAGCGCCCGCAGCTCCTCCAGAGAGCGGCTCACCTCTCGCCCCGGGGGCAGGCCTGAGTCACGGCCCCCCAGCGAGAAGCCCCCATACCTATGGGGCAGTGGGGGCGAGGAAGGGGCTGCCATGGGCCGGGATGGGTGGGGTGGGCTAGGGCACCCAGGGGGTGGAGGGCAGGGCAGGGGTTCTCCAAGGTGGGCTTGTCCTCACCTGAGCTCATTCACCCACTTCTTAGTCTTCAGGATGCTGGAGACGGAGCAAGGCAGGGGGATCACGGAACCAGGGAAAGGCCGGGAGAAGCCGAGAGCCAAAGAGGAGAGGGGAAAGAGGGGAGGTGTGGGGGTCCGGCCCGAGCCCTGCCCCCTCTGCCCCCACCTCCTCCCGGACCCGAGGCCCACCCAGCAGTCCAGGATGGCGGCAGCCGTCCCGGGAGGGGTCTCACCCCCGGTGCACCAGGCGCGGGTAGGTCTTGACCAGGAAGTCCGACAGGTTCCGGCCAGTCAAGTTCTGCACCACGTCCCCCGAGCCGGTCACTGCCTGGGGCGGCAGGGGGCCACCAGCCGCGGCGGGGCAGTCGGGCAGCAGGCGGCGGGCGCCGGGCTGGCTGCACTGGCAGGCCGGGGACGGAGACTCCGGGGTCCAGTTGCCCCTGGCTAAGGCTCTGGCCACATCCTCAGGAACCTCGGGCACGGAGAACCTGTGGGCGATGGGGCAGTGGGCACCCCGGCTTCAGGGGGCTCCTGGCCACGCCCAGACTCCAGACAGCCCTGGAGGGTGCTCTGGGCGCCCTGAGGTCCACCGGCCAGAGCCCAGGCAGGAAAGCCAAGGCCAGAGAGGAGCCAGGTCCAGGCTGGCGGGCCCTCACCTGCCCTCACCTGCCCTCACCTGCCGGACATGTTCTGCAGATCTGGCTCCTCCAGTCCTGCCTCCCTGAGCAGTGCCTCAAGCAGGTGGGCACGTTTGGGGTCCCC
Organism: Tolypeutes matacus; assembly: GCA_026826555.1. Taxonomy (NCBI): domain Eukaryota; kingdom Metazoa; phylum Chordata; class Mammalia; order Cingulata; family Chlamyphoridae; genus Tolypeutes; species Tolypeutes matacus. Next base: position 593,330 of record JAKSZT010010891.1, on the reverse strand, counting down.
TGGGGCATCGTCGCTGTGTGTTGGGATACAGGGTCAGACGGTGCCCACAGCCCCGGCCCTCCTGCCAGCAGCCCCCTTGCCTTCGCACCAACCTGAAAAACGACACCTGGGCACCGTACATGGCGGGGCTGAGCCGCAGAGCCGGGTAGTGCCCAAAAGGCGGCACGATGAGGCTGAACGTCAGCGCCAGGCCCACGAAGAGGGCAGGCAGCACGATCTGGGGGACCAGCCAGTCAGCTGCCACCCGCGCCCACCCTCCAGGCTGCCCGCACCCTGCCTTGCTCCTGCTCTAGAACCGTCCGTGGCTCCCCAGTGCCCTCATCAAACGTGCTCAGAGTGGAACATCCACAAGCAGATGGTGCACGAGGAGTTCAGCAGCTGAACGAGGCCGCTGGGTGCTCGGCCATGTGGGGAACAGGGCTCCTCCTTCACCCCCCGCCAGGTGCTGGGGCCCCTCACCTGGGCAAACAGGCCACGGCGACTACGGCGGGCAAGCAGAAAGCGCTTGAGAAGCAGGGCCCGGAGCTGCTGGCAGGTCAGCGCCCAGCCCTGGACCCGGCCTGCAGCGCCCAGCGGGGGGTCCCGCAGGGCCTGTGTCTCCAGGGCCGGCCCGGCTGTGGGGGCAGCGGGGTCAGCACTCACGCCGTGGGGGACGGGAGGGGGCCGTGGGGGCTGCGAGGGCACGGGGGGCTCACCCGGCTCCCCGCTCTCCAGGGCCGGCTCCTCTGGCGGCATCTCGGACCGCGTGGTGGCGTCAGGGGCCACAGAGCCCGGGAACGGGGGCTGCCCGCAGCTACCAGCTGTGGGTCACCAGGGGTCAGGGTCAGGTCAGGGGTCACTGAAGGGAGTGAGAAGGGAAGTCTGGGGCAGGCTCAGCTAGGGACCAGGATGCAGCCTAAGACAGGCTTCCAGGGCCAGGGATTGAAGGTCAGAGCGCGGGAACCGTACCCTCCGGAATTCTGCTCACACCACAGTCTTCTACCACCTTCAAAAAGATCTGGCGAGACGAGGAGGGGGCTCAGAGCCGGCGGAGGCACAGGAGCAGAGCCGGGTCTGGAGGGCCGCCCACCCCGCACACACTGTGGACCCCCGGCCTCCCCAAGGCACCCCCAAGCCACAGGCCGCCTCCCTGGATGACGCCCCCGCCATCTCTATCCCTACGAAACTGCTGTTCACCCTGCAAAGCGCCGCCGCCTCCAGGCAGCCCTCCCCCTGCTCAACCTGCCCACCCGCCGCCCGCACACCTCCTCCAGGCTGGTGTCCGAGATCCCGTAGCCGGCGAGCCCGAGCTCCCCCAGCCGCTGGTCCAGCTCGCGGAAGAGCGCGGCAAAGCTGCCGTCCAGGGCCCCGGCGTACGGCAGCGCCAGCACCAGCTCGTGCGGCAGCTCCTCCGCCAGCCGCGCCCCGGGCACCCAGCGCTGCGTCAAGGCCAGCAGCAGGGCTGCATCTGGGTGGGCAGGGGGCGCGTCAGGGGCTGTGCCCACCAGGGAGCCCCCCTCCCGCCCCCTCCCACCCCAGTCTCCCCTGGGAGGGGCTTGGGGGCGGGGGAAAGGGCAGGGCTTCCCCCCCAGGCCTGGGCTGGAGTTGGTTTTGTCTGGGTTCAGGGTTGGGTTAAAGGTGGGGGAGCCGAGTTTGAGGTCAGTTCAGGGTCAGGGTCACGGTTCAAGCTCAGCCCAAGGTCAGGGGTCCAGGCTGGGGGCCCTTCCTTCTGGGTCTCCTCCCCTGGCCCCTCACCAGCCATGCCGTCCTGCTCCCCTTCCTGCCTGGCGGCCACACTGCGTTCCAAGTCCGCAGCAGCCTGCAGGCAGAGGGACACCAGCTGGCATGGCCATCGGGACTGGCCAGAGCCTCAGGGTCAAGGGTCAGCACCAGCCCTCACCTTCCTGCTGGCCACCAGGGGCAGGGGACCCTTCACCAGCGTCAGGTAGTAGCCGGAACCCAGGTGACGGCGCAGGAAGAGTGGGGAGCCACAGCAGCACAAGCGGCCACCTGCCACCATGGCCACGCGGTCCCCCAAGAGCTCCGCCTCATCCAGGTGGTGGGTGGAGAGGATCAGTGTGCGGCCTGGGCAGGGGGACCCAACCCCACGTGCCATCAGGCCAGCTGCAGCCTCTGCTGGGAATCACCCGCTCCACACGACAAACTCCTCCTCATCCCTCAAAACCCCATCCCCAGCACCTCCGCCTCAGAACTTTTGTGGTTCCTCAGGCAGAACCCAGGGGACCCTCAGGCCAAGAGGCTACCTGCACGGTACTTGAGCAGCAGCTCCCAAATTCCGCGGCGGGAAGCAGGGTCTACACCAGCCGTGGGCTCGTCTAGTATAACCACCCGAGAGCCGCCCACAAAGGCGATGGCCACCGACAGCTTCCTCTGCATCCCGCCTGGGCAGGGACAGGGGTTAGGGTCTTAGTGTGACGCCCCCAGGCCTGAGCAGAGCTGCCCAGCACCCCTGGCCTCCACCCAGCCTCGTCTCTCCCGGCCTGGGCGGCCTCCCCAGGCCAGGCTCACCTGAGAGGTGTCGTGTCTGTGCCCCCCGCTTGGGGACAAGCCCCACGTCCCGCAGGAGCCGGTCCTGCTCGGGGCGCACGGCGGCCGCGCTCAGGCCCTTCAGACGCCCGTAGAACCAGATGTGCTCGTCCACGGTCAGCCTGCAGCCGCGGGCGAGCCCCAGAGTGGGCGCCCTGGCGGCCAAGGCCCCAGAGGACGCCCGGCCCCTCCCCGCGGCCCTGCCGGGACCCACATGTCAAACAACACGTTGTACTGGGGGCAGACGCCCAGGTGCGGCCGGATGGCCGCCATGTCCGATCGGACGTCGTGGCCCAGGACGAAGGCAGAGCCGCCGCTGGGTGGGAAGAGGCCGCTCAGGATGGACCTGGAGGTGAGGGGGTCTGAGAGAGTAGCCCCAGGCCCAGAGAAGGAGCCCCTGCACTTACAGGGCGCCCACTGTGTTCCCGTCCCAATGGGGCGACGTGTCCCCACTCCGTACCCGGAAGGAACCAGGGTTCCCGCGCCCACCTGACACCTGTCTGGGCCCAGGTGCCTTTCCCGTTGGGCAGATGGGGAAGCCGAGGCTTGGGGCAGGAAGGGGAGGGTGGGCAGCTCACAGCGTGGTGGTCTTGCCGGCCCCGTTGTGGCCCAGGAAGGCGGTGATCTGTCCCTGGTACATGTCCAGGCTGAGCCCCCTCAGGGCGGGCTGCGGGCTGCCGGGGAAGTGCTTCTCCAGGCCCCGCAAGGAGACCCCGGGATGGAGGTCGGGCGGCGCCTCTTCCACCAGCACTGCGGGCAGTGGGCAGCGGGCAGGCCTCAGCCGAGGGGCGGTGGGTGCTCCGGCCCCTGGGGAGTGGGAGTCTCCAGGTGCCCAGAGAGGCAGGGACTGCAAGAGGCCTTCGGGATCTGCGGCGCCTGGGACTGCCAGGGCCTCTGGGGGCTCTGGGAAGTAGGGGTGCTGGGGGAACTGCAGAATGTCAGGCTGGGGGAGCCAAGCGGTACAGACGGCTGGGACCTGGGGGAATCTGGGGGGTCTTTGGAGCTGGGAATGCAGAGGGGAAGGGGCTGTAAAGGCTTGCTGGGTAGGGCTCACCCTCAGGGTCCTGAGGGGCGGGGGGCGGGGCGGGGCCCTTGGGGGGCGGGGGCCCACACCAGTAGCTCCTCCGAAAGGGAAAGTTCCACGGTTCAGGGATCCCGTACTGGCCTGGGGGGGGGCGGCGCTCAGTTAGCCCTGGCGCCCCTCACCCGAGCGCACTTGCTTCAAGATACATGCCTGGGATCCCCGCAACCAGCTACCCGCATGACCCCCTGCCGCCCGCCCCAAACCGGGCCTCTTAAGCGCCACCACCTCTGCGCCCTTGACTGGGAGCCCCGCCCCTCCCCCGGGACCCGCCCGCAGGCACCCAGTGCCCCGCCTCATCCCAGACCCGCCTCTACACTCCGCCTCAGCCCTAAGCCCCGCCCTCCTGGGGATCTAGCCTGGCGTAGGGACCCCCAGACAACAAGTGACTGGAGGCCCCGCCCCGCCCGCGCCCCTCAGCCAGTCTCCCGGAGGCCGCCCCCTGCTGCCCACCTGGGCACACGGCCTCCAGGTACCAGGTGGCGAGGCCGTAGAGCGCGGCGTCGAGCAGCAGCAGGCCCGAGACCAGGCCCAGGCTGAAGACGTCGTCGGCCGCGGGCCCCGTGCCCAGGTTGTGCCACCGCGCGCCCTCGCCCTGCTCCTCCAGCAGCGCCAGGCTCTCGCAGCCGAAGCCGAAAGCGACGGGCGACAACAGGCTCTGCGGCCCGGGGCGCGCGGGTCAGCGGGCAGGCGCGGCCCGGGGCGCCCCCCCCCACTCCCCCGGCCCGGTCCTCACCACGGCCACGCGGCCGCCCGCGGGCAGCTGGTCCCGCCAGGCCACGCACAGCACGTAGGGCAGGTAGAGCACGAAGTAGGTGAGGCCCCCGCAGGCGGCGGCCAGGTTGGCGCGGTTGAAGAAGGTGCTTAGCAGGAAACTCTGCGCCACGGTGGCCACGGCGAAGGTCGCCAGAAACAGGAAGACCACGGCTGGGTGGCTGTAGGGGAGGATGTCCCCGAGCTGCGGGGGGCAAGGGCGCTCAGGGGCGGCCCGGAGCGCGCCCCGACGCCAGCGCGAGCCCCGCGGGTTCCGCTCCCGTGCGCCCTCGTGCGCGCCCCGCGCCCCCGCAGCGGGCAGGCGGCGGCGGCGCACCTTGAGCAGCGGCACGAGCAGCGCGGCGCTGACGAGGAAGGGCCCGAGGCAGCTGAGGGACCAGCCGAGCCACAGCACCGAGCGGCCCAGGCCCATGGAGCGCATCGCGGCGCGCAGCCGCGTCTCCTTCTCGCGCACCACCGCCTTCACGGTCAGCGCCACCGAGTAGATCCAGGCCAGCGTCAGGAAGAGCGGCAGCGACCGGCCCAGCACGCGCAGGAACCTGGGGCACGGGCGGCGGGGGGCGGCTGGAGACCCTGCGCCCCCCTCCCCGCTCCCCGTTCCCGGGAGGCTTTGGCGCAGCCGCCGTGGAGAGTCGCCCCCCTCCTGGCCGCAGGGTCCCAGCTGCGAGCGCCAGCTCTGTCCTCCCTGCACCCGAAAGCCCAGACCCGCCGGGCGGGACCCCATTTCGGGAGCGGGGCCCGGGCTCAGCCCCCCTGGAGGACCCCCGGGCCCCTGCAGTAGTTGGGCCCCCGCGGGCCGGGTATGGGGGGGCGCGGGCGCTCACGCGTCGTCCACGAAGCACGGATAGGGCATCTGCTGCAGGTAGAGGCCGGCGCGGGGGCCGGCGCCGCCCAGAACGCGCACAGCCGCGCGCTCCAGCAGGTCCTGCAGGTACACGAAGCCGCCCCACACGTAGCGCAGGTCGGCCAGGGGGTCGGCGGCCGGGCCGGGGTCCCAAAACCTGCGACAGGGGCGCGTGGGGAGCCGCGGTCGGCCGCGGGGAGGGGCCTGGAAGCCCCCCGCTGGGCCGCCAGCCGCGCCCATGGCCCTCTGCCCCGCCCCCGCTTGGCTCCGCCCACACCCCCCTCCACCCCTACCCACTCCCCTCGTGCTCGGGAGGCCTGGGTGGGGGCCTCCGGCCACGCCCACCGAGCCCGGCCCCGCCCCACCTGGCCCTGATCTTGTTGGTCTGAGTGACGTCGTCGATGTCCATGCGGATCTTCACGCGCACGTGGCCGGGGCCGCGGCGCTCGGCGGCGGCCGGGGGGTCCTCGGGCCCCAGGAAGACCACGCCCGCCCAGAAGCGGCGCTCGGCCAGCAGCTGCAGGGCCCGCGCCCCCAGCGCCGCCTCCGAGGGCGCCGCCTCCAGCTTGTCCAGTGACACGCACTGGGGAGGGCGCAGGCATGGGCCCGAGGCCGGGGGTGGGGGCGCTCCCACCCTGGACCTGGGCACCCCCCCCTCAGACCTCAGGAAGTCGCCTCCTCCCTCAGATTCCCAGAAGACCCTCCGGGGAGGCCCCCTCGAATTCCACAGAGCTGCCTGGCTTCCCCCTACGCCTGCCCCTAAGGCTGGCAGCCTCCCCCATCAGACCCCCCTGAGCGGGCCATCTCCCCCCTCAGTCCTCTCCCAGGCCGGGACATCTCCCCTTCGGGGACTCTTTGGGGCCCCTCCGACAGAGGTCCCCAAGCAGGCAGGTCCCCCACCTCCATCACGCGGCCCAGCGCGCCCACCAGGCGCCCCATGTCAGCGTGGGCCTCCCGCCAGCTGTAGCCGCCGGCGCCGGGGTCCAGGAAACTGTGGAGGGCGTCCGCCGCCGGCCGACCCCTGGGTCCTGGCCGCTTCCTTGCGTCCCGCATCTGCAGGACGCCCTGGGGGCGACAGGGGCTTTGCACAAGGCTCCCCTCCCCTCCTCCTGCCCACCCGTCTGCCCTCAGCTGCCACACCTGGGCCCACGCCCCACCTGCGCGGGAAGGGCCCCTCCCTGGCCGTCGCCCTGGTGCCTGGGAGGGCCGGCCCCCCACGCCGATCCCCCACCTGCAGCACAGCCCTGTGTGAGCTGTCGTTCATAAAGCTGAAGATCTGCGGTCCCAGCGCGCCCCACGCGTCCCGGACGTCCCTGAGCAGTGCCAGCTCTTGGAAGGTCTGGTTCACCTTCGGGAGGCAGGGGACACGGCCAGTCCGGGGCCCTCCCCTCCTCTGAGGACCCCCGCCCTCCTCTGCTGCCGCCTTCCAACGCTGCCCCCCTGCACGCAGTCTGGCAGACTCCTGCCTTGCTCCTGCGGCCGCCTCCGAGAAGCTGCCTGAGCCCCTGGCTCCGGCCTGTGGCCGTGTCCCAGGCCTTCTGCCCCCCCGCTGGGGGCTCCCCGCACCTGGGCCATGACCTGTCGGGTGAAGGGCGTGTCGGGCGTGAACAGCACCTTCCCCTGGACCAGCGGCTTCAGGCGTCTCCAGAGCAGGTGGGACAGCGGGTGGGCGGGCAGGGCTCCCATCAGCTGAGCGCAGGCAGGGCCTGGGGCAAGGGCGCCATGAGGCCCCGCCCCCACGCCTGCAGCCCACTTCCCGGGTGGGGAGAGCGAGGCAGGTCACTCACTCAGGCTGCTCTCCGGCAGCGCCAGCTCCACTTGCTTGCTCTCCTCGTACCAGCTGAGGGAGGGCACTCCCGGGCCATCTGGGCCCCTGGCACCGCACAGGACTTCCGACATTGCCTCCAGGGGGCCTCCTGCCCTTCGGGGTCCCTGCAGCAGCGCCCGCAGCTCGGCCAGGCTGGGCCGCTCCAGGAGCTGGAGGGAGGTCACCAGAGGGCGCTGACCATCCTCCCTCCAGCCCGGCCCCACCTCCAAGGCTTACCAGGGCAGGGCGTCCTGCCCAGGACATCCCCTGGCTGCCCTATCACTTCCTCCTCCAGGCAGCCCACCCTGATTGCCTCCCGGCTGGGTTGGAAGGGCTTCTCACCTCCTGGGCCAGGTCCTCCACTGCCTCCACAAAGCTGCCCACAGACTCCCCGGCTTGGCCCAGTGCAGACTGCAAGGAGCCCTGCAGAGAAACACACGGTGACAAAACCCTCGACCGAGCGGTTCCTCGACACCCCCTGCTATTGTAGTACCCGTTTCACAGACAGGAAAACCGAGGCTGGGAGGGGCATGGATTTGTCCAAGGTCCCGACCACCACACCGGCCCGCCTGACTCCCCAGGCACCAGGTATGGCGCAGGGCTCAGCCTGCCACCCCCCCGAAGCGGCACCTGCAGCAGCTCAGCAGCCAGGGACGGTCCCTCCTGCGGCCGGCCGCTCTGTTGAGGCTGGGCTAGGGAGGGACACACGGGGACACGAGGTTAGGAAAACCTCAGCCTGGCACGCGGCCCCACCGCGCCCATTTCACAGCCCGGCTCCTGGAGGCTCCGAGCTCAGCCCCGCCTCCTCACCCGTCCTGCGTGCTGCTCTCAGCGTGGCCGTCAGCTTCCCCAGGCCGGCCAGCACCCTGTGGGCGCTGGGTGACCCCAGGATGGCATGGGCGTCAGCCAGGAGCCGGGAGACCCTGGGGACAGAGATAGGGCGGGAGGCAGGGGCTCGGCGGGCGCCGCCACGGCCCGCGCCCGCCCGCCCGGGCGCCCGCCTGCTCACAGGGAGTCGTTGAAGTTGTTCAGCACCCCAGGCTCCTCGCCGGGCGTCGGCTGCGGGAAGCAGGTGTTGTTCAGGCTGCAGACCAGGCCCTGGAGCCAGGGGACGGTGCCCGCCGACGGGAGCGGCTTGTTGGGGAAGTGGCCTGCGGGAGACGCCTGCGCTGGAGGCCTTGCCTGCTGCCCGAGCGCCCGCCCGCCCATCACCCATCCCAGGCTGCACGCCTCCAGCGACGGTGCGCTCACTCCCAGCACCGGTCCCGGGTGCCCATTCTACACTGTGCACCACGCACTGGGGGCGCCTGGGGAGGGATGTGGTACCCTGAGGCTTAGGCTAATCCCGTCCTGAGGGTGTGGACCTATTGCAGGTGGGACCTTTTGGTTAGGGGACTTCAGCACGGTGTGGCCCAGGGTGAGTCTTAATCCTCTTACTGGAGTCCTTTATAAACAGGATTAATAGAGAGAGACACAGAGAGAACAGGAGCAAGGAGCTGAAATCAAGGGAACCAAGGCAGAGCAAAGAGATCGGGCAGAGACGGCACAGACCAGCCTTTGCCTCCACGTGCCGGGAGAAGGCACCGCGGAGGATGTGGGGTTTGGGACCTGCACGGCCTGGGATCTGCAGCCCTGGAAAGAGCTCCCCGCCCCTGGTTTTGGCCAGCTAGAGCAGGGGGGGCATCGGTGGCCCCACTGCCCCCCCAGCACCTGTTCCCTGGGACTTACACTCGTGGTGCTCGAATGGGGGGTGCGAGTGGCGGACGGCCACCAGGATGCAGAAGAGGAAGAGGGGCCAGAGCAACTCCACGACGAGCTGGATCTGGGGGGCAGAGCGGGCCTGGTCATGGGGCCCGCGGAGGGCGCCCCCCCCGCCCCCCCACCCGCCTTACCGGCTGCCTCCGGCGATAAGTGAGATTTTTCCAAAGCAGCAACCCCAGCTGCTCGCAGAAGGCCATGGCGGAGCTGGGCAGGGGTCAGGCGAGGGCCCTTCCCGGGACCTCATCCCTCCATCCCGCTGCGCAGGCTTCCAGGAGGCTCAGCTTCGGCGGGGCAAACAGTAGGCGCTCGATAAAAGGACCCCGGTCCGCCTAAGGAGAGCGGAATCGGCCAATGGGAGCCCTGCCCGAAGCCAGCCTCACAACTGATTGGCTGCCGCTCCCCACAGACCCCCCCCCTTAACCCCACCACTGGGTCAGCCTCGGGTTAACCCTTCCATCACCGCGCAGCACGCAACCCCACCCGGAGGGCTTCCCCCAGGTCCCCGGGCCCCCAGCCTCATCCCTTCCTCCCCTCCTGTGCCCCCGATATTGCACGATAGGCGCGTTCAGGGTCACGGGCGTTTCACACGCCCCGGTGGCCGCACCAGGCCGTCGCCCCGTTCGGCAGGAGCGGAAGCTGAGGCCCAGCTCCCAGGGGGCCAGCGGCGGTCACCGCGCTCGGGCGCGGCCCGGACCTGCTCAGTCACGCTCAGAAGAGCCACAAGCTGCAGGAAAAGGGCCAGGAGGAGCCAGCGCTTCCCGGCAGTGCGTCCTTCCGCCCACCTCACCGCTGTGCAGATGGGGAAACTGAGGCCACCAGCGGGGCGGCCAGAGGTCGCCCACGGGGCCATAACGGCAAGGGGGAACCAGGAGCCAGGGCCCTCGGCCCCCACCCCAGGGCTCTTTTCTTTACATCACGCGGGACCCAGGATCTCCGAAGCGGCCTCAGTTTCCCCATTTGTAAAGTGGAGGTAGGGGCCTCGGAGGTTCGGGGGCGGCAGGTGAATGCCGGCAAGGCCCCTCCCGCGTGCCTGCTGTCCAGCACCCCCCTTGAGACTCGGGGGTAAATCATGCAGACCCCAACACTCACGGGAAGGGGGTGAGGGACGGGCTGGGCTCGGCCCGCACCCTGTTCCCTGGGAACCCGCCCCCCAGGCCGCAGCCCCGCATCCTCGTTCCGCGCGGACCCCGCCCGCTCCGGGCGCTCTCACCGCTGCAGCCCCCGCTGCCCGCCTTCCCGCCGCCCGCCCGCAGCCACGGGCGCGGCCCCTTTAGGCGCAACCCGGGAGAGACCCCCGCAGCCTGCCGCATCCGGGCGCCCGCAGATGCGCTCGGCCCCGCCCCCGCCCGCTGCCACTGGCCCCGCCCGCGCCACTCACGCACCAACCCCGCCCGGCCCGCGCCCGGCTTCTTAAAGCCGCGGCGCCCCACTCCCCACTGGGGGGCCCACGTGCCGGCCAGATTGCCCTGTGACCCTGGAGGGCTCCCCCCGTCCAGCGTAAAGTGGGGGTCCAGTCCGCAAGCACTCCTCTGACCCTACAGCAGGCCAGGGGCTGGCAGACTGGGGAGGGGCCCCCCCTTTCCCATCCCAGGCCCCGGCAGCTCCCTCCCCGCCCCCACACCCACCTGGTGGGCCTGGAATTCAGCTTCCCCCTTGGCTGCTGAGAGATCTGATGGGGATATGCACCCCCTTCCCCTCCCCAGACCCCCAGAAAACAACAAAGCCCGATACCAACCCCCACCCCCACCCCAGAGCACGTGTCTGTCTCCACTTCAGTTTGCTAAAAACGGAAGTTTTTATTGCTTTCCATCCACAGTCGTTATTTCACATTATCTTGCGGCCCCAGGGCTCCTGGGTGGGGGGACTGGACCGGACTGGGGGGCCCCCGGGTGGGGGGCCCTGTGCAGTACTCGGCAGGGGGCAAGGCAAGGGGCGGGGCAGTCCAGCAGGTTGGAGCAGGTGGGGCAGGTATGGGGGCGTCTGGCTTGGCCTCAGTATTCTGTACCCCTCCATGGTCTCGGTTTTCTCCACTGGGCCCTTGGGAGGGGTCGGTGTTGGGGATCTGAGGCCCCCAGGAAAATCTCCAGCGTGGTGGCCCATCCTCTCCCAGGGGGCTCATTTCCCAGCACCACCATCCATCCCCACCTCAACCCGGGGGCGGGGGGCAGTTATTTTTCTCTCTCTTTAAAAACTGCCTGAAGCTTCTGTGGGTACAGAAACCACAAAGTGATCAGCAGAGAAAGGGAAGAAAAGCAACCGGAAGCCATTCAGGGCTGGTTCCCCTCCCTGCCCTGGTCTCCACCCCCACATAGCTCAAGCCAAAGACTGCCGGGTAGTCTGCTGCCTGGGCGAGCCCTTGCAGGGACCCCCACCCCACGTGGACACAGCACAGCCTTGCCCCCACCCAGCCCAGTGGCTCAGTGCTGCTAAGGAACCCAGTGAGGGCAGAGAAAACACCCCCTGCTTGCTCCCACCCAGCCACCCACAGAACCCACCGGCAGCAAACATGTAGAAAAACAAGACGAAAACACACAAAAACATAAAGACCCAGATGGGGTGATGGTGTGGGGAGACATGCGATGGGGGGCGCCTCAGTAGCCTGCCTCCTCCTGGTAGTAGGGGGCATACTCGGGGGCCTCGGCGGGGTCTGGGCAGTCGCCGGCGCCTGAGGGGGCCCCGTCGGCCACCGGGCCTTGCGGGCAGTACTTGGGGTCATATATCTGGCGGCCCAGGCCGAAGACCTGGCTGCTCTGGTTGGCGCCGTGCGCGTAGCCCATCTGCAGGGACATGGAGGAGTTGTCACACTTCTCGGTGCCCAGCTTGGTGTCGTAAATGTGCCGCCGAGTCCCCGGAGCCGTCATGCCCACCTGGAGAGGGAGGGGAGAGCGTCAGCGAAGGGGCCCACCTGCACGGCCACCAGCCTCTCTCAGGGGGACGCTGCGGCCTCAGGCGGGCAACGGCCCCAAGCCCCTGCTCCATCTCACGCCTCCCTGCCGCCCTGCCTGTCAGCTCCGCGGACCCTTCACGCCTGGCTCAGGCACTGTCTTTCCTGACTCCGCGCCGAGTGACCCTCTCCCGGTGCCTTGGCCGCTTGGAGCCCCGGGCCGGGGCCTCCCAGGAACCTGAGTGCTTCAAAAACACGGCAGCGGTGCGTGCGGCTCGAGAAGAGGTGGGGATCGCAGGATCTAGGAGTGCTGGGGATGGGGGGCCTTTGGGCAGGCCTTCTGGGGAGACCGAGGCACAGAGAGGGCTGGTGACTTCCCCGGGGACACGCAGCGCGGAGGTGAAAAGCTGAGGCGGAGGGCGGCGGGGGCGGGCGAGGCCCACCTGGCTGGCGCACTTGTTGGTGCCCATCTGGAGGCTGATGGTGGAGTGGTCCATGGGCGGCAGGATGTGGTTCTTGGGGTCGTAAAGGTGCCTCCGCGTGCCGTAGGCCGTCATGCCCGACTGGCTGGCGCACTTGTTGGTGCCCATCTGCGGGGAGGCGGGTACGCGGGGTCAGGCTGCCCCCCCCAGCCCACCGGCCCCCACCGGGCGCCCCCCGCCTCCTGAGGTTGGGGGAGAGGGGGGCCCGGCGCCCACCTGCAGCCCGATGACGCACTGGCCCGCCTTCATGGTGGCGTCGTCGAAGTTGCGCTCCTGCTTCTCCGAGTACTTGACGCCGATGTCCACGCCACTCTGCAGCCCCTTCGTCTTGGCCTGGGGGGCGCCCCAGACTGTGTGACCCTGAGGTCGCCCCCAACACCTGGCCTTCCAGCTGCTCAGCCCAAGGATTCTGGGGGACGCCCTCGCCTCCTCTCTCTGCACGTCTATCCAGTGTCGAGTCCCATCACCTCCTCCCCACCCGTCGCTTGCCTGGACGCCTGCCCCCGGCTCCTGCCTGGTCCCCGGCCTCCATGCCCCACGTGGCAGCCACAGGGGCTTCTGGAAAACACCACTCAGAGCACAGCTTCATGACACACCCCTGCGAGCTGGTTCCCACGTCAGGACCTTGCCGTTCCCTCTTTCTGAAACACTGTTCCAGGCCGCATAACTTTCCTCCGAGGAGCCTGCTCTGACCAAGTTCTACTAACCCCTTCCTCTCCTCCACGGCGCCTCTCACAAATTATAACAATATATACAAAATGACAACCAAAAAAGGTGTGTTCACTGCCCGCCTCCCCCATCTTGCGAGTCCCTGCCTCCTCCATCAGACTGCGTCTGTCTCATTCGCCATCGACTCCAAAGGGCCTGGTGCCTCGTGGGTAAGTGGAAACGCCTGCAAACAGCACCCACGGATCGACAACCTGGCCGGGCAACCCCGGGCAGGCCGGCCCCCGCCCCCGGCCTCACCTTCCCGGCCAGGGCGAGAAGAGACACCTGCACCTGCGTCATGTTCCCACTCTCAAAGAGGTCGCTGGCTTCAAACAGGTCCACGGGGTCCATGCCGTAGCTGACCATGGCCTTGATGAAGTTGGACAGGTTCTCCAGCTGGGAGGAGGCAGGAGGGGGCCGGTGAGGGGGCCACAGCTTGCCCACCGTCAGGTGGGGCCCCAGCCCCCCCACCTCCGGTCCCGTACCTGGTGCCAGTTCTGCATGGAGCGGTTGATCTTGGGGACTGAGCCAGGCTGCAGCTTGTTCATGAGTCTGGGGAGCACGTGGGGCAGGAGGGAAGAGGAGCCTCGGTTAGCAGGGGAGGATTCTGACCTCGGCCGAGCTCATGCTTTCCTGGGCAACCCCGCTGCCTCTCCCCACCTGTAAAGTCATCTCTCAGCCACCAAACAAGCAAAGCTGCCCAAGAGTGACAAAAGCTGACGTTGGGAGTATCGTTCAGAACCGCTGAATTTTGGAAGTCCATTTGGGGATTTCCATTAAAATGTTAAATGTGCAACACCGGGGAATGTGTGAACTAGAGCTGAGTAAGACGCAACCTGGAAAGGTCTCCAGAAACTTTAGAGACTCTCCCATGAAAAGGAGGATTAAGTAAACGTGGTGGTGTGAGGCTTTTGTGCCCCAGAAAATCCTGTTCTTAATTAAAGCTGGTCCGTTCCTGTGGGCGTGAACCGGTTGTGGGTGGACATTTGATGAGGCTACTTCAGTTAAGACGTGGCCCAGGGTGAGTCTTAATCCTCTTACCGGAGTCCTTTATAAACAGACTGAACACACAGAGAGAGAAAGAGAAAGCCATGGAAGCAGGAAGCTGAGACCACCAAACCCGGAAGAGAAGGGAGAGACCAGCAGACGCCGCACATGCCTTGCCACGTAACAGAGCAGTTCGAACTGGCAGCCGGTCTTCAGGGAGAAAGAATCGCCTGCTGACGCCTTGGTCTCGACACTTTCGTGGCCTCAGAGCCGTAAGCATGTAAGGGAATGCAGCCCTGCTGTAAAAGCCAGCCCATTTCTGACTACGTTGCATTTCGGCAACCTAACAGACTAAAACAGTAACACAAGGACACTCACTGTCAGCGATCCTAGACAAAGCAATAAGACAAGAAAAAGAAAGGAGGAGAAAGACCCAAAACCCATGAAGTGAAAAGCAAGCAAGCCTCAAACAGTATGCGGAGTAACGAGGTGCGATAATGCATCAGCAAATGTCCACACTCACGTGCACAAGATAACTCCATCCTTTAGGCCTTTCTGGAAGTCGGGGCCAATAGAAAGTCCCGTGAGCCCCTCGATCCAGTTGCAGAGCTCCACCTCCTTCTGAGGGTCATATTTGGACAGGAGCTGAGGGCAGAGGGCACAGGGCTGAGTTGGGGTGAGAGCAGACCCAGCAGAAGCCCCTGAAGCTCCTCACCAGTGGGGATCGGCAGTGACTCCAGAAGAGACAGAGGGCCCTGGAGGTCCCACGTCCCCAAGCAGATTCTTCCTCTTTCCCATTGGCAGGGACACCCCAGTCTTTGCTCACTGGCACAGATAAGTCACCCCAAAGCAGGCTCACCCCGTCTCTCACTGATAAGCCTCTGCTGTAATCTATTTCCAGTGGCACTAAAACCCCGCTGCTGCAGCTGACAAGGGCCAACACTCTCCCTCCTGCACTGGACACACTGACCCTGCTGTTGTTTTCGTTTTTTAGTTGGGGCAAAATACACATAATATCAACCATTTTAACCATCTTCAAGTGAACGACTCAGTGACATATGGTACATCCACAATGCTGTACAACCACCGCCTCTCTCTAGCTCCAGAACATTCTCATCACCCCAAAAAGGAGACCCACTAGCAGTCACTCCCATTCCCCTTCCCTATCCCCTGGCAACCACAAATCTACTTTCTCCCTGTGGATTTGCCTGTTCAGAACATTTCATGTAAATGGAATCGGACAGTATCTGCCCTTTCGCGTCTGCTTCTTTCACTCAGCACCATGTCTTCAAGGTCTGTCACCTGTATCTGAACTTTATTCCTTTTCATGGCTGAATAATATTCCACTGTTTGGATGGCCCCCATTCTGTTCTCCACTCACCTGCTGGTGGACACGTGGGGGTCCCCACCTTCATGCTGCCATGGGTAATGCTGCAATGAAGAGTGGTGCCCAAGTCCCCATTTCAATGTTTTGCGGTGTGTACTGGTAATTTGATGTTTAACTTAGCGAAGATCCACCAAACCTTTCTCTGTTTCTCCAGCCCGCGGTGCCAGTTCCTGCCTCAGGCCCTTTTTGCATGCTGTCTCCACTGACTCGGATGCCAGCATGGCTGGGTCACCCCCTTCAGCCGAGTCCTAGCTCAGAGGCCACCTTCTTGGAGAGCCCCCCGGCCCCCTCACATCCCTCCCTCCCCGACCTTCCTTTGCTTTCCTTCCGCACTTCTACCTCCAGCTCCCGTCATATACCTTCTTGCCATGACCCGTGCCCCCCGCGAGCCCTGCTGTCCCACCCAGTGCCGTCTCCCCAGTGGCTGGGTGGTGGGACGAATGTCTCAGGTCTGCCTCAGGCACACCACCCTCCCCACTGCAGTCTCTGAGAGCAGAAGGCTGAGAACACTGGAAAGGCTGAGGCCCGGGGACGTCCCAAGGAGTCGGGGGACTCAGGTGGTCAGCCCCAGGCAGTGAGGGGCTGAACACAGAGCCCTGTCAGGGCTCGACAGTGCAGGCCAGTGGACTCAGGGCTCCCAGACCCCCTCTTTGGGGCTCCTTTGCTCACACAACCCCCCACCCTCCTCTCTCACAGCCCTTGGGAGACCAGAAGGACACCGAGCTGCCCACTGCAGACCCAATCCCTCCTCCCACCTCCCAGGATGACCAGACATCTCTCCGTCCCCCGAGCCTCAGTTTCCCCATCCCTGCTTGGAATCGCTTGCATAAGCTTCTCCTGAACTGGACCCCTGCTTCCTGGTTCCTGCACTAAAAACCGCAGGGACGGATGTGGGATCAGGGCTGGGTGGTCAGGCACACGTGGAGACCAGGTGCCACCCCCTCGGCCCGGCCTCCTGGCTCCTACAGCCTGGGAGCAGCCCTGCCCAGACACGGCTTTGTCCAGCCCGAGGAATGGCTGGGGCGGGGGGGGACTCATCCCAAGAGCTGAGCCGGCGCCGTGGGGCTGGTCCAGACGCCAGGCCCAGCTGGGCCCCGTCCGTGGCGGCTCGTGGTGGCCGGGTGGGCCAGGGTCCCGGCTGAAGGCCCCTCCCCAGCTGCCCGGCCGGCCCTTCAGCGCATTCCTCGGTCACCGCAAACCGCCAGGAATGCAACTGCTGCCTTCCCGGCTAAATCGGGACCAGCTGTTCCCAGCAGTCCAAACCCCCAGCCTCGGCTGCTGCAGGGGACGCACTGGGCATTAGCCCGCCCCGTGCTGTCCAGCCAGAGTAAACTGAGGCACAGCGGCCAGGACAAGGAGGTCTCTGGGTCACCCTCCTCTGACACAGCTGGTAGAGTGGAGAGGGTGAGGGGTGGAAGCCATGGGGACAGGCTTCCAAATTGGGTGCAGCCCCCGGCGGACCGAGCAGGCTGGCCGGTCCCTGGCCGTTGTCCAGACCCACAAGGTAGGGTCGCAGGAAGGGAGGCTCCCGGGGCTGCGGCTCCAGCCTCTGACTTCACCCTGCTTGGGCAGGTATCAGCCTGCCCCGGACTGGGAGCTGCCCTGCCAGCAGGGGGTGTGGTGACCTCACCACTTCCTGCTGTGCCCCTCGGTCCACGAGAGCCAGGGGCCATCGGGCGCTGGGCCCAGACAAGCCTGGGTTCGAATCCCGGCTCTGCCGCGGGCGAGCTGTGTGGTTCTGGGCAGCCTGAGCGACTTCTCTGAGCCCCTAGAGGGTCCCCATGTAGGGGGGCAGCTCGGCCCGCACACACCCCTGTAGTGCTCACAAACATTCAGCCCCTCAAGCGATTCCTGCAGTGCCAAACAGCGCTTCCGGGGCCCCTGGAGCCCCCGGCTTAGCCCCCAAGCCTCAGCACCCCCCTTCCACTCACAGGTTGTCCGAGGAGCTGGCAGGAGCTGATGGGGAGCGGGGGCAGGTGCCTGGAGGAGGCTGGCAGGGCAGTGCCCTCGGGGTGCCCAGGGGTGGGGAGCAGGGGTGACGCACCCCCAGCAGGTGGGCTCCTGAACATCAGCCCAGGACCTGCCCTGGGGTCTGGGACTACCAGCCCCTTCTCCCCTTCCCTGGGAAGGTGGGACCAAGCCACGTGACCTCCAGAAGCGTCTGCCCCACGGTTCCTTAAAAAGTGATTCCCCCTTTACCGCGCCCGTGCTTCCAGGTTACCAAAACCCACTCATTTTAGGGCCATGCTTTGCCCTGTGGACCCCCTTCCTGATCCTTTAAACTTGTCAGACCGGGACAAAGAGAAGGTGGAAGGTGCCCCATCAGCTCCAAATTCCCCTTCAGTGCCCCCCCCCCAGGTGTAAGGGAAGCTGGGAAATTCCTGGGGCCCCCACCCCTCCCCTTCCCCAAAGCAGAGGTCTGGCCAGGAGCCGTGGAGGGGGCTGGCCCCCCAGCCCCTCAGGGCGCTCTCAAGTCTTGGAGGGACGGGGATTTGGGGGCGCAGAGCTGGGGGCGGGGGTTTAGGCCCAACTACCCCCAGGTATTAGGGAGAAGGGGGCGCCACTGGCGTCCCAGGCCTCGGAGCTCCCCAGCCCCCGGATGGCCCCGACGGCGCCCCGACCCCCGCGGAAGCCGGTGCCACGGCGCAGCGGGCAGGCCCGGGGGCGCGCCCCGCACTCACCCGGTTCTTGACCTCGGCCGAGAGCCCGTACGAGGGGCCCTTGTTGAACTGCATGGAGCTCATGCTGGCGGCGGCGGCCGGCGGGCGCGCGGACCGGACGGGACGGACAGACCGACAGGCGGGCGCGCGGGGCGGGGGGCGCGCGGGGCCGGGCGCGGCACGCCCCCCGCCGCTGATTGGCCCGGAGTGCAAATGTCCTTATAAGGCCGCGAAGCGCCGAATTCCTGCCGCCGCGGACTTCCTGAGTCCGCTCGGCTGCCCCGGGACCCCTGCCCGGGCGGGGCCCTCGCCCCCGTCCGCCGACGGGAAACCGAGGCACGAAGGGGCAGGCACAATGGACTGCCGAGCCCTGGCCTCTCCCTGCTGGGAGCCCCTAAGTCGCCTGCCACACCCTTTCTGGGTCTCAGTTTTCCCTTCCGTAGGATGGCCTGGCAAAGGGAATCCTTGGCTGGGAAGTCTAAGTCTCTTTTTGCCAGTTAGAGGGACCTCCCGGGACTCTCTTTGCTGTGGGATGACCAAGAGAACCAGGGAGGGCTCCTCAGAGGAGAGGGCCACTGGAGCCAGGGCTTTGATGGATGACTAGGAGTTTGCCAGTCCCTAGGGACTGGTGTCCCTGGCGAAACAAAAGGCCAGTGCAAAGTCCAGGAGGCACTGTCAGTGGTTGAAAGTGTAGAGATCTGATTGGTTGCGGGGAATTGAAGGGAGGGGAAATGAGAAGGGGCCTTGGATTCCAGGGCTGAGGGATGATGGGGAGCTGGGGAGGTGGTGGAACAGCAGAGAGTCAAGGGCAGAAAAAGCCCTGGGGGCAGGTCTGGGGATAAATCAGTAAGTTAATAAATAATGCAGTGAATGAATTCACTTGTTCACTCGCTCACTCATTCTCTTGCATATTTGATCATCAAAAGCTCCCTGCCAGGTCCTCTGGGCCAGCCCTGCACTAGTGGATTCTGGCTTCCAGAGAGGCCTTAGATCTGGTTCTGCCCATCCCTGGGAAGACAGAGTACAGGACAGAGGGAGGAGCCTGTGACTGGGGCAACCTGGAAGGGATTAGGGACTCCGCTGGAGAAGTCCAAGAAGGCTGCATGTAAGAGGGGGCATGGGAGGTGGGGATCTGAAGCACGAGTAGGAGTTTGACGTATTTGACAAATGGCTGGTCAGGCTCTGCGGGGGCTCAGTGATGACTCACCTCTGTCCCTTCCCTGGGGAGCATCCCTCCCTGACGCCCCACTCCCTGGATGTCTGCTTCCTCTTCCTCTGCCCGTGCTTTCCCCATTCCATCCACCTGAAGGCTCCTTTCGTCAGGGTCCGAGTCCTGGCTGGGTGGTCTTGGCCGAGCCCCTTCCCTTCTCGGCTTCAGTTTCCTCATCTGTGAAATGGTCACCAGTGGGCAATGGGGGCAGGGTCAACAATGAGACAGCGCAGCTCCAAGTTTGGCATCACTTGCAGTCTGTTTGGGTCCAGGGTCGGGGAGCGGGGGGTTCGGATGGGCCCCCTGCAGGTCCTGCTGGGGCACAGGGGTCAGTGGGACGCAGGATGCCGCGGGGGCCATCTGCAGAAGGGGGGTGTGATCCGGGCCCCCGAGAGCACGCTGCAACCTGCGGTCTCCTTGTCCCGCTCCAGCACCGCCGTTCTGAGTGGGGGTCTTTGGGCAGAGATGTTGCCTGTGACACCTGCCTGTGCCCACCTGGCCGAGTACCCACAGGTGGTGGAGGTCCTGCCACAGCGTCTTCAGCTTGTCGGCAGCAGGGACGGCCGTGGGTCCAGCCGGTAGCCGGGCATCCAGGGAGTGGGGCGGGCTGGGGGCCTCCGTGGGGACAGGCCTGTGCTGAATCACAGACCCCCGGAAAGTTCCAAACCAGAGAACAGCCAGGTCTGCCACACACCTGCAAAACGGACCTGCCTCCCAGGTGACATTCGCCAGGCGCCAGGAGAATGCCCCAGGGCAGCGCTGTCCCCTGCTGCAGCCACCGGACATGTGGCTCCTGAGCCCTCGAAATGCCTCGTTTCAGTTCATTTTAATTAATTCGAGTTAAAAATCTAAAACTGATTGTGGCTGAAAGGGGTAGTCCAGGGATGTAGATGTCAATGGAAAGAAAGCTGGAGAATAACCTGGGGACCGAATAACACGGCAAACCCAGGGTAGGAAGCCGATGGTGGTTAAAAGTACCAATGCGAGACTGTCCTTCTCCGAACGAGAGCAAACGTACGTCACCATTACGAGGTGATAAGAATATGGTGATGCGTGGGAAAATACAATTAATGTAGCATGGACTACAGTTAGCAGCATTATAATATTCTTGCATCGATGTCGACGCTAAGGGTCAATAATAGGGGGCTGTGGGATCTTTTCTTCTGGACCAAGGAAAACGTTCAAAGGTTTACTGGGGCGGTGGCTGCAGACCTCTGATGAAAGCGAAAGCCCCTGAGTGTCCCCTCTGGATGGACTGTGCAGGCATGGACAGGATGGACTGTGGCTCACAGGACGAAGAGGAGCGTGTTCTCCCCCGAACTGTAACTAACGTACAGCACTAATACAGGGTGTCAATAACGGGGGCGAATGGGAAAAATAACCAAGTGCCCGCCATGGCCACAGTCAGTGGTCACGGCCTGATGACGTTCTCTCGTAATCTGTAGCAAATGTTCCAAACAGCGCAAGGTGTGGGTGGAGGGGTGATGTATGGGAATTCTGCACGTCATGCTGCATTGTTTTGTAAGCTCACAACTTCCCTAATAAAAAAATATTAAAAAAAAATCTAAAACGGACAGTTCCATTTTTGGAACTCTTTTAAGTGTATTTGAAACGGTCTGGGTATGCGTGGTTCTTTTTCAGCATTAAGTTTTATGGACTCTAAATGCAGAGCAAAGTGTTTCTGGTGAAACTGGGGCGTGTGGATTGAGAAGTGCACGACTGGATACAAAAGCAGAGATTGTGCATTGTCTCATGAATAATTTTCCATACTGATTACACACTGAAACGATGTTTTGGATATATCGAATTACGTAAAATATATTGTTAACGCACCTGGTCCATTTACGTCTTTTAAGGTGGCTACCAGGAAATTTCACGTTACACAAGCGGTTGGCACCTACTTCAATCAAGCAGCACCCGTGGAGACCCGGGGTGGCAAACAGCAGACCCGGGGCCAAGTGCAGCCTGCCTCTTTGGGCCTCTGAGCTCAGAGTGGTTTCTACATTTTGGAGTGGTTGAAAAACAATCCAAAGAAGAATGATATTTCACGGCACATGGAAATCCCATAAAATTCAAATGTCAGCATCCATAAATAAAGTTTTATTGGCACATGACGACCACGCCCGTTTGTTTCGAATCATTTATGGTGGCTTTTTCCCTACAACGGTGAGAGGTGGTTCGAGACTACGTGGGCTGCAAAGCTGAAAGTATTCAGTCTCTGGCCTCTTTTTATTTTTATTTTTTTATTGTATGATCTCACCAATATAAATTTATTATAATAAGCAAACTCTTAGAGGTAGAATCTAGAAAAAAGGTTACAGAGTTATAGAATGGGGATAGAGAATAGGGAGTTGATGCTTAATCATTCATAATTAAGTTGGTTGTAATTGGAAATGGACAGAGATGATGGCAGCACGTTACTGTGATTTTTTAAGTGATCGGTTCTTAAATATATGTGTCGTTATGGCTGAAAGGGGAAGTTTTGCATCATATATGTTACTAGAAGGAAAGTTAGAGGGTAAAACATGAGATTGCATTACAGAGTGAACCTTCTGTTGAGGATTGTGATAAATAAAACAAATAATAACATTTTTTTAAGAATCTATAACAGAAGTATGTCATGAAAACAAGGTATTAATAATAGGAGGGTGTATAAGGAAAATACATCTAAAGCAGAATGGTGACTATAGTTAACTGGCACATTTTTAACATTCTTTCATCAATAGTAGCAAAGTTACCCCACCGATGTCAATTTTCAACAATGGAGGGTATAAGGGAATCTTGTACATTTTATTTTTAGGAAAATATTATATGTTAGAGAAAGACCAAATTTTGTTGCCAGTGATACTGTTATAGTCAGTCTTCTCTGAAAGTGCGTGCAGCCACTTGCAGATCAAAGTCTCAGCTTCAGAAACAATTAAGAACTTGTGAAACAAGAGACTTAACGCCTTCAGATTGTTCTTATACTGCCTGAGCCCTAAAATTCAGCAGATATGTGTCTCTGGCCTTTTTTTAAATTTTAAGTTAGTCTAACTTTATTGAAAGGTGACTTGTCACAGAAGAGATACTTCAAATAGGAGCCACTATTTCCTATCTGGTTTTAAGGCCTGCAGAAACCTGGGTTATGTCCACTACAGAAAAAATACATTAATTGAAACTATAATGTGAAAGGAAATTAGAAAAACAAATAGCGTGTCCTCGTTAAATGAAATGTTTGCAAACGGTCTCTTCCTAAGCACTTACAGCCAGTTACAGCTCTTTCAAAAATTAAAATAAGCCGCTTGAATTTCGTGAGAAAAACCAGCTACTGCAACACGAAAGGAAGACATTCACATTAAATTACTCCAGTCCCTACCTTCCCCAGGCTCTTCACTTTTTTTTAATTAATATTTTTTATTTTTAAAGAGCTTTAGGTTACATAAATGCTACACGACACCCCCACACTTTCGCACATCAGCATCCCTCATGGTGGAGCAGCTGTTAAAGTGATGTGTACCTGCTGAAGCATCGCTCGTAACCATGCATTTGTTTTCAAGAGGTACCAGAAGTTGAACCCAGGACCTCCTACGTGGGAAGCAGGTGCTCAACCACTGAGTACCTCTGCTCCCCGATGAGAGTGGGTTTTTTTTTCCCATTTGTTTGTTTGTTGCTGTTGTTTTTTCTGTAGTAGGTTTTTTATTTTCACAGCCACTTCACTTTCATCAGGGACGATTACACCGGACGCGCGTCTTTAAGTGGCCAACGGCTCACGGTTCGTTCCGGCAACCCACCTCCTGCCTTACAAATGCCGGACGAGTTCTCTAGGCAGCCCTCTCTGCAGAGAACGGCGGCTCGCCGTCGAGGCTCCGAGCCCCAGTAAGTACAGTTCATTTGACGGGGGTAAAAACAAAACAGATTTCAATGTAAGAATTGGCTGAAAAAGACATTTCCTGAGGGGAGCTTCTCTGACCATTTGTGTTAAGTATTTTTTCCATCTTCAAGCTCTTTTCAAACCCACTCCGTTCCCAAGATCACCCTGAAAATGAAAAGAATAAATCTGACACAGCACCCTTCACCGTCTCAAGGCCAGGTCCTAACTCGGCCCTTGCTCTCCTGTCACTTCCTAGCGACGCTGCCCTCCTGTCTTTGGAGCATCGGAAGTTCCCAGCGACGTGAACGCTTGCTGTCTTTAGCTTTGGGTGTCAGTTGTACATCTTTTGAAAAATGTGTTTAGCAAATACCCTTCAGGTCCTGCTCCTCAGTTTCGCGATGGGAATGGAAAGCGCGGAGGCAAGTGGTGACTCCTGGGGGCTATCAAAGGCTCGACTTTTTTTTTTTTTTTAAGGTTTATTATTTATTTACTCTCCCCTCTCATTGTTTTGCGCTCGCTGTGTGCTCTCTGCGTCTATTCTACTCTAAGAGGCACCGGGAACCGAACTTGGCACCTCCCATGTGGGAGGGAGGCACCCAATTGCTTGGGCCACCTGGGCTCCCTGCTTGTTGTGTCTCTCATTGTGTTTCCTCATTGCATCAGCTCGCTCGCCATCTTGCTCGTCTTCTTAGGAGGCACCGGAAACCGAACCCTGGACCTCCCGTGTGGTAGGCGGGCGCCCAACTGCTCGAGCCACATCCGCTTCCCTAAGGCTTGACTTTTGTACCATTTCGGTAGATCCTTCGACTCTAAGTTTGCCTTTAAAGACTAGAAATTCAACGTAGAAAACAAATTCAGCTGTCAAACATCTGTCCCTAATGTAGAGCTATACCACACGGCAAAACTCGATTTATTAAGCTTTATCCCGTGCAAACGTAGAAAAAACAGAAACCGCAGGCCCCAAGCGGGCCATGAACCTACTCAGACTCAAACACGGTACGGCAAACTTTACAAGCTCTCCAGTCTTCCTGAGAGAAGCGCGACGCTTTTGGCCGACAGATCAATCGACGTTACAGATCTAACCCGCCAACCCGGAACACAACCTCTGACCTGGTAACAGGGTGGTCCCGTCCCCCAGGCGAGTCCACCGAGGGGCCCTTGAACCCTGCGCCACGAAACGGGGCCCACGTGCGGCTTTTCCATTTTGTCTCTTTGCCACCACTTCTGAACAGTCGGATTTGCTCCTCCGTTGGGTAAAAGGAAAGGTTTCCGGCCTACGACGCGCAGCTTGTCTTCAGGAGTTTTTCTTGTTCTTTGCTGTCACCCCCAAGTGCTGGGCTGGGTACTGGCTCCCTGCGCAACGCCTTCAGGAGGCTGCGAGGCGGGCGAGGACGCCGCGACGCTGGCAACAATGAGGCAGAAAAGTCTGCCACCCTCTGGTCTCAGAAATCCGGTTCTGGAAGCTTCTGCGTGCTCTGCCTGGGAAGCTCTGACTTCCGGAATTGTATAATAATTGTATTCTATAGACTTCCACAATAATTCTACAAGCTCAACGCCCCCCACCTCGGGGTCTGGGCTTGAGCCCCAAGCCCAGCCCTGCTTGGCTGCGGGACTGTACGCCACTGCTTGACTCTCTGTGCCTCAGTCTCCCCGTCTGTAAATGGGGGTGACGACACTCCTGCCCTGAGTGGAGGAAAGGGTTGTTGGCTCCACGGACGCTGGAGTTGGGATTTTGGCCCTGGCAGCTGGGACCTGGCTGCCCCTGAGGGCTCCCTGGCTTCTCCTGCAAGGAGGGTCTGGGGCCCGCGGCCCCTGCCAATGCGCCCGGGCTGGTGCCTGGGGAGCCTGTGGCATCTGCGGAATAAGGAGCCTCTTTGCGGAGAGGGTCTCGGAAGTGGGGACGTGGTGACCTCCTTGGGATGGGGCCGCGGGTGGCGAGCCTGGGGTGTCGGGGAGGCCGGGCAGGCCCCCGGGGTCTTGGCGGTGGGCACAGGGAGCTGCGGGTGCGGGGAGGGCCCCGGGGCAGGAGGTGAACGGGCGAGCGACCCCTCCCCTGGGGCCGCCCTCTGGGGGCGTCCCTACGGTTTCCGGGCTTTGAGTGGGACCCCAGGGGGTTAGGGCAGGGTCCCAGGCTGGGCCCCCCAGCAGGGGCTCTGGGTGCCTCTGGGTGCAGATTCAGAACCTCCCCTCCCTCCCGAGCTAAACTGGGCCCTCAGCAGGCACGCTCGCCAGGACACATATGGGGGAGCGAGCACCGTCCAACAACAGCGACGACGAGGAAGTAACAGTAACAGCAGCTCCTCCGGAGCCAGGCCGGCTGCTCCCGGCAGGGACGTGCCCGCAGCCCCCGCCCCCTCGGCTCCAGGCACCTGCCGGCCCTGCCCTGAGCTCCTCTCCACCTGCTCACACCCCGGGCTCCGCCCCCCGCGCCGCTGGCACACCCAGGGCAGGGGTGCCGGCGCCCACCGCGGCCGCCCCCGACTGCCTCAGCTGGCGGCGGCGCTGCATCTCCCTGTCTCTCCTCCAGCTAGACTGAGAAGGTCGTCATTTTAACCCTTTCGAGGGCATGCTTTGTGGCAGTCTCTCCATTCGCAATCCTGTGCCCTCGTCCCGCTGTTTCCGCCCCAAGCAGGGGAACCCCGAGCCCGCCAGCCTTCCCTCCCGGTCCCCCGCCCCCGGCGGCCACGGATCCACTTTCTCTCCCTGTGGATCTGCCCGTCGTGGACATCTCACGTCAGCGGAATCATGCGGCGTCCGGCCCTTCCTGCTGCTTCTCGCACTCAGCACCCCGCGCCGCAGGGCGTCGGCGCGTTCCTCGGCTCAGCTGCACTCCGTGGTGCGAAGGTCCCACGTCTTGCTTCTCCACTCGTCTGGAGCTGGACACGCGGACACCCGGAAGCCCGGACACCGGGACACCCGGACGCCTGGATGCCCGGACACCGGGACGCCTGGACACCGGGACACTTGGACGCCGGGATACCTGGACGCCTGGACGCCAGGACACCTGGACACTGGGACACCTGGACACTGGGACACCCGGACGCCTGGACGCCTGGACACCGGGACGCCTGGACGCCGGGATACCTGGACGCCTGGACGCCAGGACACCTGGACACCGGGACACCTGATCACCTGGACGCCGGGACACCTGAACACCTGGACGCCGTGACGCCGTAACGCCGGGACGCCAGGACGCCTGGACACCTGGACGCCGGGACACCTGAACACCTGGACACCGTGACGCCGTAACGCCGGGACGCCGGGACGCCTGGACACCTGGCTTGTTCACGCTGCGATGAGAACAGATGCCCGGTTTGTGCGTCCCTGGTTTCAATCGTTTGGGAGTGGGATGGCCAAGTCATGTGGTAATTCTGTTTACTTTTTGTTTTTTAAATTTATTTTAGTTGTGTATGTCTCCCCACCCTCTCGTTGTTTTGCATTTTGCTGTGACTGTTTGTTGTGTCCTGGTTTTCTTTGTAGGAGGCGCTGGGAACCGAAGCTCGGACCTCCGATGTGGGAGGGGGGTGCCTAATTGCTTGAGCCACCTCTGCTCCCTGTTTTGAGGCATCTCTCGTTATGCTTTCCTTGCGCCTGCTCGTTGCGTCCGCTCGCCATGCCTGCCCTTCGCGTCAGCTCGCTGTCTTGCTCAACATCTCTAGGAGGAACCACGAGCCAAACCTGGGACCTCCCATGTGGTAGGCGGGAGCTCAATTGCTCGAGCCACATCTGCTTCCCCTGTTTACTTTTTTAAGGAACTGCCAAACTGCCTTCTGCAGAGGCGGCACCATTTCATGTTCCTGCCCACAGCGTCCAAGGGTTCCTGCTTCCCCCGTCCTCGCCAGCACCCGTGGACCATCTTTTTGGTGCTAGCCGTCCTGATGGGTGGAGGTGGCCGCTCCCTTTGGAGCTTGCCTTTCCCTGACGGCGAATGCCACGGCTGCTGGCCCCTGCACACCTTTGGAGAAGTGTCCATTTCGGGCCTTGGCTCCGTGTCTAAACGGGGTGTTGGCTGGATGCTGACTTTTTCAGGGGACCGGCCGTTGCTTGGTGGCCTCTCCCACCGTGGACTCTGCTCTCCCACAGCCTGTGTTTCTGCTAAAGCGGGAGTGAGGTCTCGACCTGTGGACCCGGGCTGCCACCGTGGCTATTAAAACCGGAGTTCAATTAATGAAAAAGAAATTAAGCATAAAGTTCAGTTCCTCTGACCGCGAGCCACGCTCCGTGTGCTCGGGAGCGCTGCCTCCTTCGTGGACGGTGCCGAGCCCGAGGCCCCACCGGCCTTCCTGGGGCTGGTGCACCGGCCTCGGCGCAGAGGGTCCGGGGGCCGTCCTCCCCGTCCCCCCACTGGGAAAGGGGATTTTATCTCTCCTTAATGAGTAATCTGGGGGTCAGAAGCATAATAATTTCAAGAATGTCCATTTATTGAGCGCCCACTGTATGCCAGAGGGACTCTCCATGTAACAGGAAAGGAACAGCTTTGGTGTCCTGGTTTTGGTAGGGAACGGCCCCATCCGCCTGCCTGTCCATCTCCGGGGGTGGGGGTGGGGGGCTCTGGGGATTACAGAAACCCTCAGCTCGGTCTGGAAGTTTCTCTCCGTCTCCAGGTCATCCCCGTCCCTGACCACTCTCCCTGCGCGTCCCCAGCGCCCTGCACAGGTCCCGAGGCGCTGAAAGGCCGTCTCCCTGAACTCTTGCAGCAGGACTCCGCGTGCCGCTGTCCTTTCCCAGGGGTCGCACAAGCACAGCCCCGGCCAGTCCTGTCTCCCTCTTCTCCCTGCGTCTCCAGGCCTCTTGCTGGGGCTAAATCCCCCCACCTTGCTATGGGGCAGAGGTGCAGAGTCTGTTCTAGCCCCTGGTACACAGTAGGCACTCAGCGGTGGGTCCTATGGCTTCCCTGGCTGCTAGCAGGCAAGGAGATGAGTGAGTTGGAAACACCCCAGATCGACAGATGAATGGATAAACACACTGTGGTCTAGTCACACGATGGAATATTATGCAGCTGTAAGAAGAAATGAAGTCGTAAAGCATATGGCAACATGGATGAACCTGGAGGACATTATGTTGAGTGAAGCAAGCCAGACACAAAAGGACAAATACTGTATGAATGTGTCACTATGAACCAAATACATTGTGTAATATATTGTTTGATTCAAAAAAAATTTATATGTACCCAGTACATTTAATAGAGAAATGTATGTATGCATTTGTCGGTGTTTAGTTTTTAGTTTTTAATTGCTTATATTTTCAATTATTAAATGTACAAAATAAAGTTTAAAAAAAAGATGATGAGTAAGGGGGGCAGCCTGTGAGCAGACGGAGCCCACCCGGGCTGGGGCCACCGGGACGCCGAGGCCGTGCGGGGCGGCGTAGGGGGGGGCACCGGGCACGGCTTGCGGGGGGCGGCCAGGCTCGGGGCACACGGGCCAGCGACGGGCGCGGAGCCCCCTCGGCAGCGCGGGTTACCGGGGGAAAAGGGACGCCCCTGGCCGGACGCCGAGAGGCGGGCGAGGAGGGGCGGGGAACGCGCTCCGCTCTCGGGCGTGCAGCAGGCGCTCGATAAATGCCCGACCCAAAATATGGAACGCTTCACGAATTTGCGTGTCATTCTTGCGCAGGGGCCATGCTAATCTTCTCTGTATCGTTCCAATTTTAGTATATGTGCTGCCGAAGCGAGCACGACGTGGAGGTGCCCTGGAGCCGTATTTAAAGCCCCGAGACAGAGCCTCTTTACAGTTAGGCCACCCGGACATAGGCATCTTTTCAGCATCGTTTTCTAGAGCGCACCGGTAGGGAGTACCCCCAGTTGTCACACTTATTTCTAGTGTCTTTGATCACGTCCGAAATCCTCAGATACTGGCTAATTCCGCCGCCCGCGCGCGCCCTCGCAGCCGCGGAGGCTTGTGGGGCTCAATATGCAAAGGACCAGGGCGCGCGCAGCCCCGCCCCCCGGCGCCGGCGAGCCGCCGGCATCCCAGCGTGCCCCGCGGGCGCAGGGGGCCGCTCTCGCCCGGCGCGGCGACTCGCTGGCGTCAGCAGGGCCGCGGAGGCGGAAGATGGCGGCGGCGGCCGGGCGGCGCTGAGGGCGTTGGCGGCGGCGACGATGGCGGCCGGGGGGCGCCCCCGGGGACCCGCGGGCTGCTAGGGCGCGACGCCGGGCGGCATGTCGGAGCACGCGGCGCCCGGGGTCCCGGGGCCCGGGCTCAACGGCGGCGGCGGCGGCGGCCCGGCCCCCGCGCGCGGGCCTCGCACCGCCAACCTCAACCCCAACCCGCTCATCAACGTGCGCGACCGGCTCTTCCACGCGCTCTTCTTCAAGATGGCCGTCACCTACTCGCGGCTCTTCCCGCCCTCCTTCCGCCGCCTCTTCGAGTTCTTCGTGCTGCTCAAGGTGACCGCGACCCCCGGCCCCGATCTCGGCCGGCCCCCCGCCCCCCGGCGGGACCCTCCCCGCCTCCTGGGCCCTGACCCCTGACCCCGGCGGCCCCCGGGAACCCGGGCCCTGGACCCCGCGCGCGCTGAGATCCCACCTGCCCAGGCCCGCTCAGAGCCCCCCACTCCTGGAGGGCCAGCCCCGGCCTGTTGGGGGCCCCTGACTCTGCCGTCGGGGCTCCTCAGCGCCCCCTCCCCCTGCCTGCCCCAGAACCCCAGTCCCGGGCTTGGCCAGGAGCCCAGGCCCTGCTGCCACCCCCGCCTCCAGGACACTCCCCCAGGACACACCCCTCGCGTCCCGGCCTGCCCTGAAGCTCCAGCCACCCCTTCCTTGTCTTCCACCGGTCCCCTACCCTCATTCTCCCTCCACGGAGCCTCGGGGACAAGCTGACTTGGCCGAGGTCGCCTGGCCGCAGTAGCTGGCCGTGTCACGGCCTCGCCGCTTAGCATGGGCCTCCTGCTCGGGCCTGGCGGGGTTGAACCAGGTCTTCAGCCTCCTTTCCTCTGGGGCATCAGCCACCACTGGACCCCCAGGCTCTGTCCCGTTCCTGTCCTTCCTCCCTGGGACAGCGGCTTCTGTGGTGAAGGCAGCTCAGGACTGGCCGGTCAGCCTGGGGTCTGGGCTGCTGTGCTGGGGGCTGCCTGGGCATGGGGCTCCTGAGGAGACCGTTTCCATTCGCAGCAGGGCATCGCCCAGGAAGCTCCCGTCCCTCTTGCTCAGAAAGGAGGCAGATGCCGGCAGAAGAGGCTGTGGGGGGGTTAACTGGTTCCAGCCTGACCCGGGTGGGCCAGGAGCTTTGCTGGATGTGGCAGAAGGAGTAGAGGCCTTGCAGCCCAGCGACCCGGGTGCGGCCCGAGGCTCCAGCCCCTTGGCTGCGCGATGGGGTCGCTGTGAGGAGCCGACCTTCCCAGGCTGCTCAGCAGTTGTCCTTCCCGCTGGCCGGCAGGTTGCCGAAGGAGGGTCCTTCTGTCGGGCACCCTGGGCCCGGGGTCGGCCTGAGACTGGAGGGGACCTGGCTGTGGGTGTGTCTTTTCCTCAAGGAGAAGAACCGTCGCCCTTGCTGGACACTGCGTATGTGCAGGTGTCTCCAGAGGCACGAGCCCCGTGTGGACAGAACCGCCTGGGGCTCGGCTTTCCCATGAGCGCACCTGTGTCCTCTCTGCGGCCACCCTGTGCCCTGATCTGGGAACGGGGTGGGAATTTGCACCGGCCCCGCAGTGAGGGATTCATCTCCACCAGAGGCGCTTCTGCAGCTGACTGGGGCCACGGTTGTGGCCAAAGGTCCCACCGTGGCTGAGAGGCCGTGTGGCCATGGCGGTGGTGGGCTCTGCAGCCCCCCGACGTCCTCTGCCCTGGGGTGGGGGGCCAGGGGGCCGGGCGAGCACTGTGAGCCTGCTCCGCAGCCTGGCGGCCCCCCGTGGACCCTGATCCCTTTGATTTTTGTCTATCCCTCGAGTGAGGGCTGGGACCCGCTGAGCTTGAGGGTGCCTGAGGTTCCAGAAAGTTCCAGTCTGTGATTCTTACCCACCTGGTTTCCGGTGTACTTCCTGCAAAGGTCACCCTTTGTGACCACTTTCTCCTGGGCTCCTTGAGGCCTCAGCCCAGGGACCGCCTGAGCCCTGCCCTGCCCTCCACCCCTTGCTGTGGGTGACTGGGGACCAGCCGTCCGTCCCTGCTGCGAGGGAGTGAGGCGGGCTGGGGCCTTGCTGCAGGATGTCCTCAGGCCCTGTCGACCCAGTTCCCCTCCTGCTGGTTTCTATGGTGCCAAAGCAAGAGCTCGGGAACCGGTAGCTCCTGGGAGCAGCGGGTACCGGAGGCCCAGGCCTGGCCAGTCCTCCGGCTCCTGGCAGCCGCTGCAGGGACAGGGCTGCTGTGCTGGGCGGGTGGGGGCGATGGCCTGTGTCCTCAGGAAGGGTGCTGCACCTTTGCGTGGTAGGAGGGGAGCCCCTGGTCGGGCCGGCCCACGGACCAGCTAACTGGAGGTGGAGTGGGCAGCTCCCACTCTTGGATCTCCTCCGTCTGGGGAGACAGACAAGGCGGCTGCGGTCCTGGGGGGAGTGGTACATTTGGTGGGTGGGTGGTGGACTGTGGGGACGACTCTGGTGCGTGGTAAAGCCACTCTGCTTGTGTGCCACCTGCTCTAGGGACGGGGAAACTGAGGCCGGGCTGGGGAGGGCCTTGGAGGCTGCACAGCCAGGTGGGTGGAGCCCTGTGGCCTCCTTTCCCCTCCCGCCTGGCTGCCGGCTGGGGGCTGGGGGCAGCCAGCGGGCCGTGAAGGTGTATTGGAGACCTCCAGCGGACAGGGCAGGCGCCCGGCCTCGTGGTGCACAAGGGGGCGACCCCGGGTCACGCTGTGAATCGGCTCCTGCTGTCTCCTGCTGTCCCCTGGGCAGGGCCGGCTGCTCCCCAGCAGCTCCAGGGGACCTCGGGGCTGTTTTCAGTGGGTGGGGTCAGGGCAGGTGGGGTTGGGGCAGCCGGGGCGGGGGGCGGAGCCTGGCCCCCTGGCCCCCGCTGACGGCGCCCGCCCCCCAGGCGCTCTTCGTCCTCTTCGTGCTGGCCTACATCCACGTGGTCTTCTCGCGCTCGCCCACCAACTGCCTGGAGCACGTGCGGGAGCAGTGGCCGCGCGAGGGCGTGCTGCGCGTCGAGGTCCAGCACAACTCCAGCCGCGCGCCCGTCTTCATGCAGTTCTGCGACGGTGCCAGCCGCGGCCACTTCCCCGGCCTGGCTGTGGAGCCGGCGGGCGGCCTGGAGCTCGAGGAGGAGGAGGAGGAGGAGCTGACCATGGAGATGTTCGCCAACAGCTCCGTCCAGGTGAGCCGCACGCGGAGGCGCCCGCACGGCGCACGAGGCGGCGTGCAGCTGTCAGGAGGCCCGTGGGTTTGCTGTCGCCAGCGGGGCGGGCGCGCGGCCTTGGTGGCGTCCCCGCCGTCGTGGCAGGGGGCGGATGATGCTGTGGGGCTGAGCCCTGGGTCCGGGGCTGGGGTTTGGGGGTCTGTGGCGTGCGGCGAGGGCGCAGCGGGGCCGGGGGCTGGGGGCGCGGGGTCCACGGCACGCCCACCCCCACAGTTCGAGCTGGACATCGAGCCCAAGGTGCCGAGGCCGGCGGGCGGCGCCGACAGCCTGAACCAGAGTCGGGACTTCCCCTTCCCCCAGACGCCCGCCAGAGGTAGGGGCGGTGCCCGGCGGGCGGGGTCTGGGCCCGGGGCTCCCGCCTCACGGTCCTCACGGTCCCCCGCCCCGCAGCGTGGCCGCAGGACGAGTACGTCGTGGAGTACTCGCTGGAGTACGGCTTCCTGCGCCTGTCGCAGGCCACGCGGCAGCGCCTCAGCATCCCCGTCATGGTGGTCACCCTCGGTGAGCGCGGCACAGCCCCTGGCGCCTCCGCGGGGTTCGGGGCGCACAGCCCCGCCCTGACGGCCCGCCCCGCCCGCCCCGCAGACCCCACGCGGGACCAGTGCTTCGGGGACCGCTTCAGCCGCCTGCTGCTGGACGCGTTCCTGGGCTACGACGATATCCTCATGTCCAGCGTGAAGGGCCTGGCGGAGAATGAGGAGAACAAGGGTGCGGCCGACCCCGGGGGGCTGGGGGGGGGCTGGAGGGGGCCTGGAGGGGGGCGGGGCCGGGGCGGGGCGCTCACCCCCCTCGCCCCACCCCGCAGGCTTCCTGCGCAACGTGGTGTCGGGCGAGCACTACCGCTTCGTCAGCATGTGGATGGCGCGCACCTCCTACCTGGCCGCCTTCGTCATCATGGTCATTTTCGTGAGTGGGGGCGGGGGCGGGGGGCGCGGGCAGGGGCGGGGGCAGGGCCCGGGGGCTCAGCTCACACTCGCTCCCCCCAGACGCTGAGCGTGTCCATGCTGCTGCGCTACTCCCACCACCAGATATTTGTCTTCATAGGTGAGCGGCCTCGCCACGGCCGGGGGCCGGGGGGTGCTGGGGAGCATGGGGGACCCCGCGGGGCCCCTCCAGGCTACGTGGGGCCTCACCCCCGCCCCGCCCCGCCCCGCAGTGGACCTGCTGCAGATGCTGGAGATGAACGTGGCCATCGCCTTCCCCGCGGCGCCCCTGCTCACCGTCATCCTGGCCCTCGTGGGTGAGCACCCGCCCCCGGGCCGCCCCCGCCCCCCGGCCCCGCAGCACTATCCCCCGGCCCCGCAGCCCTGCCTTGGGTTTGCCCCCGGCCCAGCCCCCGCCCCGCCCCGCCCCGCCCCGCTGACGCGCCGCCCGCAGGCATGGAGGCCATCATGTCGGAGTTCTTCAACGACACCACCACCGCCTTCTACATCATCCTGGTCGTGTGGCTCGCCGACCAGTACGACGCCATCTGCTGCCACACGAGCACCAGCAAGCGGCACTGGCTGCGGTGAGCGCGCGCGGCGGCGCGGGGGGGCGGGCCGCGGAGGGGCTGCGGGCTCACGGCGCCCCCCGCCCGCCGCAGGTTCTTCTACCTGTACCACTTCTCCTTCTACGCCTACCACTACCGCTTCAACGGGCAGTACAGCAGCCTGGCGCTCGTCGCCTCCTGGCTGTTCATCCAGGTGAGGCCGCCGCGGCCCCGCCCCGCCCTGCCCTGCCCCCTACCCTTTACCCCTATCCCCTACCCCGGCCCCGCCCCGGCCCCGCCCCGGCCCCGCTCTGCCCCAGCCCGTCCCGCCCCCCGGCCCCGCCCCCTACCCCAGCCCTGCCCCACCCCCGGCCCCGTCCCGCCCCCCGCCCCCTGCCCCGGCCCCCTACCCCCTACCCCCTACCCCCTACCCCCTACCCCTTGCCCCCGCCCCGGCCCCGGCCCCGGCCCCGGCCCCGGCCCCGCCGCTGACGCCGCCTCCCGCCCCAGCACTCCATGATCTACTTCTTCCACCACTACGAGCTGCCGGCGATCCTGCAGCAGGTGCGCGTCCAGGAGGTGCTGCTGCAGGCCCCGCCCGGCCCCGGCGCCCCCGCCGCGCTGCGGGACGGCCTCAACAACAACGCCGCCCCCGACCCCACCGCGCCGCCGCCAGCCCTGGGCCCCGGCTCGCCCAGCGACGGGGGCGACCCCGAGGCCACGGCGCCCAGCTCCCTGGTGGCCGCGGCGGCCGGGGGCGGCCTGGGCTGGATGGCGGAGACGGCCGCCATCATCACGGACGCCGCGTTCCTGTCGGGCCTGAGCGCCTCCCTCCTGGAGCGGCGGGCGCCCGGCCCCCCGAGCCCCGGCGTGCTCCCCCAGGACAGCGCCCCCCCGGGTGAGGCCCCTGCACTGGAGCCGGGCCCCCCGGCCCCTTCGGAGAGCAGCCCCGACCCCCCGCACACAGCCCCCAGGGGGGCGCCCTCGGAGGCGGGGTCCTGAGTGGCCCCCGGCAGCCACCAGCTGGGCCTGAGTGCGCAGGGGCCGCCGCGTGGGGCTCCCCGGGCGCCAGGCCCCGCCCCGCCAGCCTGGCCCCTTGGTTCGGGGTCTGTCCTGTTTGCCTGGGGGCGGCCTGCCCAGTGGGCACGCACAGAGCGTCGCCTCCCGGCTGGCGCGACAGGGCAGGCCGACGAGCAGGGGACAGGAGGGGCAGGTGCCGCGGAAGGTTCTGGAGACAGGCAGCCGTCCCAGGGAGCGGGGGCGGGGCGCGCGTCCCCTTGGTGCTCCGGTCGTGCCTTCCCCGCGCCAGGCCTGGCTCCCGGGGACCAGGCCGCTCGGCGCGCACGCGGCCGCGGGGCCAGGGGACGCGGGCGGCGCCACTCAGGCAGGCGGCGGCTCGGCTCTCTTTAATCGCAGTGTACAGAATTGTGGTGTGTACAGAATAAAGGTCTGTTGACGGCCGCGGGCTCCGCGTCTCTGCGCCGCGGGCGGCGTCACCCCTGGGCGGCCGCCTCGGGCTCCGCGGGGCCCTGGGCCCCGTCCCCGAGCCGGGCCAGCAGCTCCCCGCGCCGCAGCAGGGCCTGGCGCAGCCGCTCCCGCGCGCGCTCGATGCGCAGCTCCAGCTCCTCCAGCTCCTCCAGCTCGCCGGGGCGCGGGCTGGGCGTGCGGCTCCGAGGCGGCCCGGCTCCCGCGCCCGCGTCAGGCTCCCGCACGAAGCGCACGCGGCGCTGCTCCTTGACCACGGCCGTGCGCACCCGCCGCCAGCCCCCCGGGCCCGCGGGCGTGTCCTGTCGCGGCGGCTGCTCGGCGCCGCTGTGGGCGAGGGGCGGGCTGGGGCTGCAGCCACCTGGGTCCCCGAGCCCGCCCAGCCTTAAGTGGCGCAGGGGACCGGGTGGGAGGGGGCTGGGGGCCCCTTACCTCAACTCCGGATCTGGCCTCTCCTGCCCCTCGGGCGGCTCAGCGTTGAGGGCCCGGTGGATTTTCTGGAAGCGCAGACGAGCGCGGGTGGGCGGGGGCCGCAGGGCTGCGGGGCCGCGCCCGCGCGGGCCGGGCCTCACCTGGCTCGTGTGCAGCCAGTACTGCAGCTTGTTGCCGCGGCGCATGCGCGGCAGCGCCAGGCGGTAGAAGACGTGCTCGCCCAGCGAGCTGAGCAGGGCGCTGCCGAGGCCCAGGCACAGCAGCACGAACAGGCCCGAGAGGTGCCGGATGCCCATCTGCAGGGTCTGTGGGCGGGGCCGGGCGGGAGCCGGTCTCGAGGGGTCTCTGGGGAGCCCCGGGCTGGGCCAGAGGGGGACCAGGAGCCTGAGCGAGAGGCAGGGGCTCCACCGCCAGGGCGGGAGGGCAGTCACAGAGGGTTTCCCGGAGTGGGCACTGGGGCTAGGGTTTCGAGGAGTGGATAGGAGGGCACAGGCTGACAAGTATGTGTGTTGGGAATGAGCAGGGGTGGGCCGCCTCAGCTGAGGCCCTTGCGAGTGCGGGGCCTCCACGCCCACCCCCGCCCTGCGGCCCGGGACCTGCCTCACCTCGGTGACGGCCAAGACCCGCTTCCCGCAAGGCACCATCTTGTACCACTTGTCGTGCAGCAGGTCCATGAAGCCCGAGGATTTATAGCGGCTGATGAACTCGGACAGCCTGGAGGTGAGCGGCGAGTTCTGGGGCAGCCCGATGCCGTAGCCTGCCGGGGCGGGGTCGAGGTGGGTCGAGGGGCCGCAGCGCAGCCCGCCCCCCAGCTCGGCCCGCACGGCCTGGCCGCACTCCCCGGCGCGGTGCCCCGGCACACGGCCGCCCCCACCCTCGATGGCGAAGGGCTTGCCCACGGTCAGCAGCTGGCACTTGGCATCGATGGAGACCTCGTAGTCCAGGAGGGACTTGTCCATGATGAAGGCGTTCAGCTGCGGGGGGTCGCTCCTGCGCGGGGCCGGGGGCGGGGTCAGCGCGCCGCCCGCGCCCGCGCCCGCGCCCCGCGCCTCCCTTCCCCGCGCCGCGCGCCTCACGTGAGCATGGCGACGCCGTCGGGCGTGGTGGGCGCGCTGTGGCGGCGCACGTGCGCGTACAGCTCGGGGAAGCTCTTCTTGATGTAGGCCTCGGCGCTGCTCTCCCACACCGTGCCCACGCGGAAGTCCCGGGCCGGCTGGCGCAGCTGCGGGAGCGCTCGGGTGGGCTCGGCGCCTCCCCGGCCTGCGCAGCCCTCGGCCCCTCGCGCCCGGGGACCCCGTCTCCCTGCTGGGCGCCGCGGGGACTCCGCCCACTCGAGGCACGCAGCGCCCCCTCCCCACACCTGCCCCTGACGCTGCCCGGTGTCCCCTGGCCTGGAGCTGGGTGGCGGGCTCAGGGCCGTTCCTTGCTGCCCCCGCCCGCCCCGGGCGCAGAGCCACCCTCCGCTTGGCTCGCGCGTCTTGATGCCCGTCGGCCTGGCACGCTCTAGGCGCTCGGTAACCCCGCCCAGGGAGGGCTGCCCGTGGCTGGGGGCGCACCCACCTTGGCGTCGTGGATCCCCGACAGCTCTTCGAAGGTCTTGTCGCCGACCATGACGGCGGCCAGGTCGGCCGTGTAGCTGGCCAGCACGAGCAGGCAGAAGATGGCCCAGAGGTTCATGAGCAGGCGGCCCGGCGCGCACTTGGGCGTCTTGCTGGAGACGGGGCGGCCGAAGAGGATGGCGTAGCAGAGGTTGAGCGCCGACGAGTAGGAGAAGACCGTGCCGCGGTTGCGGCCGCGCGGCGTGAGCCCGTAGGGGCTGCGCCACTCGTAGAGGGTGAGGAAGAGGGCGGTGAGGTGCAGCGTGGCGAAGACGCCCACCCACATGGACCAGTGCAGCGGCCACGCGAAGGCGCCGAGGGGCGACGCGCTGTCCCGCGCGCGCACCACGATGCCCAGGCTGGTGGAGAAGAAGGGGCTGGTGAAGTCCACCACCTGCGAGCGGGCCGCGTTGATGCTGAAGCTGGTGACGGCCATGTGCGCCCTGCCGGCCAGCAGGTCGCCCACCAGCCCGGTCCAGCGGCCGCCCCGCAGGGCGCCGTACTTGCCGTCGCCCACGATGTACAGCTCGAAGTCGAAGGGCGCGTCCTCCGCCAGCCGCTCCAGCAGGTCGATGCAGTAGCCGTAGCAGCACCTGCGCAGCCCGCGGGCCACCGAGCCGTTGGCCAGGGCCGCGAACAGCCCGTCCAGGGCGGCCGCGTCGCTGGCGCCGGGGGCCAGGCACAGCTGTCCCGCCGGGCACTGCCCGTCCTCGTCTGGCTCGCGGGTGAACACGAACGGGTGCTCCACCAGCGTCACCACCCGCAGCTTGGGCCGTGCCCGGGCGTCCGGCGCGGTGAGGGGCTGGGCCCCGGCGACGGCGCCCCCCGGCTCCAGCTCCAGCCGCCCGTCCCGCCAGCTGCCCACCGTGGCCCAGGCCGGGGTGCCCCGTGGGCCCTGGCGCAGGCCCCACACCTTGAAGTGGCGCGACACGTGCACCTGCGAGGCCCTGTTTACCCACACGGGCCCCGTGCGGCCGTGGAAGGACGTGCTGGCCAGGAACCTGGGGGCAGGTGGGAGGCGTCAGGCCGCGGAGTCGCGGGCAGGACCCCGCCCTGCCGGTTGTGCACCTGCATCTTGGCGCCAGCCTCACCTCCAAAGGGGACGCCGTGGGGCCCCCCACCCGTCCCGCAGCCCCTGCCTCCAGGGGGATCCGGCTCCTCCCCTGCTTTCCGCACCTGAGGGCCCTCCCGCCGTAGCCCCCGCCCCCTGCACACCCGAAGCTGCTCCTGTCTCCTTAGCGGGGGGGGGGCTTGGCATCTGGGATGAGCGGCCCTCGAAGGGGAATCTGGGCAGGGCTGGGGGGGTTACCTGTGGCTGATGGGGTGGGGGCTGCCTCGCTCGCCAGGTTAGAGCCCCTCGCCAGGAGGGCAGCTATGGGGGAGCAAAATCCAGCCCCCCCCAACTCAAGGTGGGTCTGCCTCCCCCCCGTGGGGTCAGGCTGAGCCCACCTCCCCTTCCCTCCCTTCCTGCTTCCCTCGCCCCCTTCTCCCAAACCACCCTAATAAATTCTGCCAGGTGAAGCCCCTTCTGCAGCTCTGCTTCTAGAAACTTCAGCCGAGACAGGAAAGGACTGGGGCTTGGTATCCAGCAGGGGGCCACAGGCACTGCCCGTGCCGTTGGTGGGCGGAGGAGGCCTTGCGGGGGGCAGGACCCCCGCGGGGGGCAGGGTCCCCGCTCACCGTGCCAGGAAGCGGCCCGAGGACTCGGGCCCGACGGGCTGGGGGCCGTGGCAGCCCGCCACGGTGGGCCGCAGGGCGCGCTCCGGCTGCACCCGGGCCGCACTGCCCAGCGCCTGCACCAGCAGCTCCGCCGCGTCGTGGATGGCGGCCTCCAGCGGGGGCCGCGCCACCTCGCCCAGCGCCAGCAGCCCGGGGGGCAGGCCTTCCGTGGGCAGGGCCTCGGCGGGCAGGGGCGTGCCCAGCAGCCAGCGGGGTCCCGGGGGCACAGCCTCCAGCACCTGGCGGGCGCGCGCGGCGCCGCAGCCCAGGAGGACGGCCGCGGGCACCGGCCTTCCGCCCCCCGCCGGCGCCCCCAGCGGGGCCAGGCGTGCCCGCAGCTCAGCCCCCGTGTCCAGCCGGCTCAGGGCCAGCACGAGCTGCGGGGCCCGGCCAGCCTGGCCCGTCCAGAGGGCCGCCAGGCTCCCGGGGTCCCGGACGCGGCAGAGCACAAGGCCCACGTCCTCCCAGGCGTGTGCCCGCAGCACCGACACCAGCACGTCCAGCAGCGTCTCCAGGGGGCTGGCCCAGTCCAGCTGCAGGTGGAATGGGTTCTGGGAAGGGGGTGGCTGCAGTCAGGCTTGGCAGCCTCCACGGCCCCCCACCACCCACTTCCCCACCCCGAGGAGGTGTTCAGTAAAGATGTCTGTCTGATGACTGGACTTTGCCCCCCCCAGTCCAGGTGTCTCCCCATCTCCTTCAGCTTGAAGTTCAGCTTCCTTGACCTGACATTCGGGGGCTGCTCTCAGCTCCAGTCAACCTGGTGGCACCCCGCTTTGACACTTTTTGTGTGTGCTGGAATACTTTTCTTTCTGTATGCCAGCTAACTCCTACACATCCTTCAAAACCCCATTCCATTGCCCATTCTCTACTCAAACTGCCTCAACCCCCGGGGCAGAATCCCCGCTGCCCCTCTAGGTTCCCCCCAGCCCAGGGTCCCTCTTTCTGCCCCAGTCCTGACCTCACCCACCCCCATCCATCTGGGAGCCGACGCCCTCGTGCCCTGCCCGAAGGCAAGCCAGACTGCCCCCTCACACGTCACTGCCCCTGAGCCTCGGCCAAGCCCGTTGGGACCCAGAAAGTTCCATGGATTTGCCCTAGTGTGCGGGGGACGAGAGAGCCTTGCCAGACACCTAAGGTGGTTGGGGTGCTGCCTGGCTGGGGACAGACGGGGGGCTTTGATGCAGCCCCTAGGGGGGCAAACAGAGACAGGGCCTGGACCCCAAGAGTCCTCTGGGCCTGCAGGAAGGAGGGGCGCGGTTCCTGGAGGCCCCAGCAGAGGGCGCCCCAGGCCTGGATTTGGGTCTCTTGGTGGGCTAAGGACAGCCTTGTGGCAGGGAGGGCAGGGAGGGCAGGGAGGGCAGGGAGGGCAGGGGCGAGTGAGACACTGGGCTGCGCCTAGGGTCAGGGTCTCCCCCCCTAGGAGAAGGAAGGCCTGGAGGGCCCCCGATGTGGGGGTACGGACGGAGGTCGAGGGGGGCTGGCATTGCAAGGCTCGCCGTCCCAGCTGTCCATCCCTTACACCCAGCCCCGCCCACATGTCCCCACCTGCGGCCCCTCCCCGCTGCTCCAGGGAGTGGGGATCAGGGGGCAAAGTGGGCCGTGCTGGGGGCCACACCAGGTCCTCGGAGCCCTGCCGCCCTTCCCCCTTCTTACCGAGGCCTGGGCGAGGGGTCAGGCAGAGGGAATAATGGGAAGGGCGCGGAGAGGATGGAAGGGCACCTGGAGTTGAGAGCGGACCTGAGGAGGCCACCCAGGAGGCTGGTGCTGGGGGTCTCTGGGAGGGGCAGGGAAGGGCGGTGGGAGGGCAGGGCACACCCTGGAGAGCTGTGGCTAGGGGGCCAGCGCCGTGGCGAGACCCGTGCGGAACCGGGGTGCCTGCAGTGCACGAAAAGCCCAGGAGGGGAGCTGGGCTGAGGGGCAGCGGGTGGCGACGGCGGGTCTCCATCCCCAAGACGCAGGAAGGAGTTCCGTGCCCCTAAGGGGACTCCCGTGGCTTCCCGGACCTGGCGTCCAGGGGCGCCCTGGGGACTGAGCATTCGCGGTCCAGGGCTGCGGGATTCCGCGCGCCCCTGGGCTCCAGCCTTCAGGCCGCGACCCTGCGCTCTGGGGGCATCCCCAGGGATTCCTGCCTCTGGGAACCAGGGGTCTGTGTCCCGCGCGCTCAGGGGACTCCCACCTCCGCCTCCGGGCGTCCTGGGGGCTCCCGCATCCGGGCCCCAAGACCCCGCACTCCTAAGCCCTGGGGACCCTCCCACTCCTCTTCTGGTGTCCCCAGGGCTCCCGGCTTCCCGCCCGCCCCTCCCGCGCCGCGCGTACCGGGGCGCCGAGGGGCGCGCGCGCCTCCCGTCGCAGCACGCTGAGCACCGGGGTCTCGGTGGCCGCCGCCAGGAAGTGCAGCTGCAGCAACTCGGGCCGCGCCTCGGGGAAGGCCAGCACGGCCGCCACGCCCGGTGCCGCCAGCATCCCGCACAGGCCGCGGGCCAGCGAGGCGGGGTCGCGGGAGGGCGGCGCGGCGGCC